>NNCF01127097.1:230897-254370 GCA_002313205.1 Laupala kohalensis | reverse complement strand
CCGCCGCGGCCGCCGCCGCCGCAGCCGCCGCGCTGCTCCATCCGCCGCCGCCTCCTCCACCGCCTCCGCCGCCGCCCCCGCCACCCCCCGCGTCAACGCCCCCGCGTGTGCCATCGCTCGTGGTGGATCAGCCGGCGTTCCCTGGCGCCGAGCACCTGCGCCATCCGGCGCCGCCACCGCTGCAGCAATCTCTGCATTCGCCGTTGGCGCCCACCGCCACTCACGAACGCCTGCAGTTGGACAGCCCCAGTGAGTACATGTGGCAGGCGTCGCTGTATACACGCCCTCGCGCGTCTGCGAAGCGCCTTCACTACATGCACGATAGCAAGGGCACGCTTTCGTCTGCAGGGACGAACACCTCTCCTCTACCTCTCTCTTCCTTCATCGTCTAGTAATGCCATGTCCACAAAATAATAGTGTGTCAGAAACATCTTTCTTATTGATGGTGACATGTGCTAAACGATTATTACTTACTTGAATGATACGAAAACGTTTTTTCGGAATTAAATCTTAAGTCACTTCCACGTGGAGCAAGACTCCAATTATTATCTCGTGAACAACAACAAAACTACAAATTATTTGACACGGAAATCTAGTTAAATATCAAACGAATCGTTATTTGAAGCAAAATAACTCAAATTTTAGTGAGAACGCGTAAATATAAAAAAATGACATCACAATATTTCGTTCGATATACTACCTATCCCCTACTTCTTTCTTTCTTCTGTTCTTTAAGACATTCCTTATCAAGTAAGCTCGTGTAGATATTAAACGATATCTCATACTGAACATCTCATTCTCTTGTTCACTACAATCCCTATCACTGCACGTTTCATTTGCTCAGTTTTCTCCTATTCTTGTCACGTAACTTTCTCTATCCTGGTTCATAATTTCTTCACCGAGACGACACTACTTCGTTAATATTCCCGTCCCTAATCAGGAGGAGGTGGGTTGTTTCTTGCTATCAAGCGATCAGTCCATATTCCAGTCCTATATTCTTATAACATACCTACATATCCGAAAAATGAATGATAACTACGACTTAATTTTGGACAATCACAATAAACATTGTGACAGTTCAAAAAAGGGTTGTATGTTATAATTTATTTATTTACTTATCTGCGTTATATAATGGTAGACCGTTTTATTGAATCCATGCCCACCCATTCCCGACGCGTCCTCGCAGTGAACAGCGTTCCGCTCGCCACATGACGCGCGCGCCGCGTCCCGTCAACCCATCGCTGTCCCCTCCTCTGTCCTTCGGCCGACGGGTGTCGCGGCGGCGCTTGGCGCGCGGGCGATGGACCCTCCTTGCTGTCGTACGGGACGAGGCGCTCTCGCAGCCGCGCGCGCGTTTTTCAATCGCCGCCTCCCCGTGCCTCGGCTGACGCGCCCCGCGCGAGCGACCCAGTGCTGTTAGGATCCGCTGCCGCACGCGTGGTCACGCTCGCGGACATGCGACCGCGCGGACGGCAACGTCTCTGCGACGGCGCCCGCGGGCAGCCGGCGCACGGGACGGGCAGATGGGCACGAAGTTACCACGGAACCACTCAATCGATCTACTTTGGGTGTATTATATTACATTACGCTTCAATAGAGACTGAGATGCGGAGCGTTAAGAACGTAAACGAAAAAGAGATTAAGTAAACATAAATAAATATAAACTTTATTGTCAAAAAAGCAGTTACAAACTGCGTATGACCACGCGGAGGACAATAAATTAATTTATAGTGGAGATTACGATGAGAGATGNTGTTTCTTATATATATATATATATATATATATATATATATATATATATATATATATATATATATATATATATATATATATATATGAGTGTGTGTATAGTTGAGAGTGGAAAAAGAGGGAAGGGAATTATACTAATTTTGCATATTTTTTTCTTTTCTTGGTTTTTACCTAATAAATATGTCTTCGGATGTATTACCGGTCATGTGAATTTTAATTCTCATTTGAAAATAATACATGTGATAGACGATGATATATGCCCTCGTGGACGTGGATTTGAAGCACCGGATCATATAGTATTCGACTACATTCTGTACGGTCGGGAACGCGGGAAACACACGAAATGGGTTAAGTCACTTTCAACGAAGGGATACATGGATTGACGCGAAAGGAAAATTCGAGATAGTCTCTATATTTTTATCAGAAATTGGGACTATAAGAAATGCATTGAATGAAACTAGGAACAAATAGCGGAATCGAGTAAATGAAAGAAGTAGAATAGTAAGGGGAAGAAGACATTTTTGATAGAGTTATTTCGAAAAGAAGTAGCACTTGTATATGGCAATAAAACCCTGGTATTATGACTAAGGCACAGGGTCTGAAGAGGTAACTTATAAAATAAAATATAAAAAATACATTATGTTGCTACGTTTCATATTTGTAACACCTGACGCAGGTTCCAAACATGATTGAAACGTTGTGATCCATAAAACGCTCACGAAACTGCGGCCACGATCTGGAATTGTATTTCAATCGATTTTTTTCTCGTGACTAAGATGTAATAAATTTCTCATCAGAAATATGCGACTCTCAAGACAGAGCCTGAACTGGAATAACCTCAATCCTAGCATTACATAATTACAATTGAAATGTAGCTCTAGAATGTTTGTTATGTCTGCAATTCTTCACTTTTTGGAGCTCGAAACATCAATGGAAGCGTTTCCGTAACTCATTAGTAATGAACAGCGGTAAGAAAAAGATAAAAAATCATATTTTCCCCCATAAATTAAACCTAGATTAATCCCATAAATAAATTTTTTCTTGGATGATTCTAAAAATATACCTTATACTATCCGGAAATAGTAACCATCCAGAAAAATATATTTGCGTTTTTCGTCTCCCGAACACGGTTTAATAACGCAAGGAAAACTTTCTTCTTGAGAGAAAAAATAAAAAAAAATAGCGATAGATCCTCTTATAGATGCATTAGTAACACAATGACCCTGAATGCATTTGTAACATTATTACGTATTAACACGGTTTTTGCGATAATAAAATGCATGTAATAGAATGCAAAACAGTACAATATACAAAGGAGGTCAGTTATTTAAGTGAAAATGTCCTAACACAGAAATATAATTCGATTCTTATTTCTTTTTCTTCCAAGGAAAGTCAAATCCCGGGTTGTTAATCCTCTTCAACTTGTCACTTACTACAAGTAAGTTGAGACAATTGACCGTTGGAGGAAAACCCCACGAACGAATGACAAAGCAATCGTGATGTTGATTGAATCAAATACATTTAGCCAATGGCACTCTCGAACAAAAAGATATCGATATCATAGTGTGATCTATTAAAAAAAAACATTTTATGAAATGCTGATAATAATTCTTGTATCTACGAAAGAATTTCTCCGCAAAAAAATTAACATTATAGAGTGTACATTGTAATGAATTTCTTTACGATAGTTTAAATCTTTGATTTCCGTGGGTTCATAAGAAAGTACTTATGAATAATTAAATCGTGAATTAATTTAAGATCATTCTTAAACACAAATTGTATCGGAAGACGTAAAATTTTATAAAGTAACCATCTTACAGTTTGCTTACTCATAACGTTAACAGAGATTATTGAAATGCTGTAGAATAGTGATGGCCACCAAGTCCGAAGGGTATTCTCGCGAGGTCCTAAAAAAGACGGGTATTAACACCTTATTAATTAGATTGAAATAGTTACCGCGAATACATCGTGTTTTGGGAAGTTACTGCAACTTATCAGTTTTTGTACAACTATTCAATTATCACAAACGTCTGCAATGTTCACATAGAAAGAAATGGAGGAAGGTAAAGGTGTTATTATGAAATTATTTTTAGAGTATTACTTAGAATGAATTTTTTCTTGAGATAAAAAATTGAATTGTGTAAATTTAATACATTGGTCACTGCTCTAGGATTTGAAGAGCAACGATAATGATACCCAATTCTTACAAATAATAAAACGGGTATGACTTAATTTTATGAACTAATGAGTTTTTTTTGTTTTTTTTGCAAAAATAATTTGTGCTATGGTCCAAATCCAGAATTTAAAAGAAAATTTAATTATGCTCCTGGGTGAGACGAGAGTGAATGTAGACCAGTCTCATTTTATTGTTTCAAAACACTAGAATTAATAAAAATATTGAACAAATATTCGTATCTGACATTATCATATATTTCTTTACATTAAAAAAATTAGTGTATGGCGTTGTTTAACCGAACACCACCATCTGAAAAGACGTGTATCAAAAAATAAAATATAAAAATGGGTACTTGTTAAAAAGTGCTCGTATTATGTACATAATGATTAACAAATGTAGATTTGACAAATATTTTTATTAATATAGTTTCGACTTATTTTACTAATATAGTTTTGAATGAATTCGAGGAACACTGTCAATGAGTTAACAAAAACATTTCCTGAGAGCAATACGGACTATTACATACTTTTCTACTACACTTCGGATAAGGAATTAAATTATATTCATCAAGGAAATCGTTTGTCGAAAGAATGTGTTTATAATTCGATTGGATCCAAGAAATAGCCTTTTTTATTCACTTAACGAAATAAAAATATGATTCTATAAACGTGAAACATTATTCTCAAGAATTCAGATAAACTTTTGTCGGGTTATATAAAATAATTTATACTGAGATTTATTAGTTCATGAAAAACAATGGACTAATATAGCTCGTCACATAGCCAGTAACTCAAAGGAAACTTGCGAGGGCGCTTGCCAGGTACAAAAAATATTTAAAAATCTGTTTCGATTTTAATATTTTATTATTCACCAATGTGCTTTTATTGGTTGATAATATTTTTATCAAAAATTATGAGTTTATTCAAATTTTAATTAATTAGCAAATTGTAGGAAGGCCTAGAGAACCATAAAAACCGATATAATTGATTATAAACCCACATGCTTTGAAATTTATTATCTTTTAAAAGTTTATCAAATATACGATCGATAATTGTTCAGAACTTTGAGAAAAATTGAGACATTTTATGGACATATTCTGTCGATGAATTACTTCAATATCATCCGAATTCATGAAAACAATTTTGATCTATAGATTTCTCAATTCATGACGATAATGAAAAAAAACAAAACTTTATTACATGATGAAATTTGATTGTGCCAGCCGATACTTACCAGTACGGTGCACCATTATTTGTTTGGACAAAATGAACCAGTAGTGTAAGATTTTCCACAAACTTCCTACGGTACTCGATAGTACAATCTTTCCAATTCTCACAAGTCATATTCCCCTTACGTTGCGCAACTTGAACGAAAAATCCATCTCATAATATTCCGTGTCGGTAACAGAAATGGTGTAAATGTAAAAACAAGAATTATCTAATTCTACCTACATATTTCGAGCACAACACAAATGCATATGTATTGTATAAAGAATATGTAGTCATACTATCCAATTGACTTCCAGTCTACTGGATTTCCAGATTTACTGACTTCCAGTCTGCTATCCAGTCAACTGGATAGTATGACTACATATTCTTAATACAATACTGTGTATACTACCAACACCGAACCCTGCCGTACAAATGCGTGTGTGATTGTTCCGACTTGGGTGAAAACTGGATGAAAATCTCCGATTCAAGTTTTGATTTGAGAAATTTTCTTTTTGTCATCAGGACCTTTCGAATTTAAGTCACGAATGTTCAACGCAACATGTATTCACAGTATTCCGAAACTACTCCAAATGTGATAATCAGCGATTTTGAAAGGTAGGGCGAAGTTTCCGCGAATCAACTCGTCATACATTGAGTTTTTCGTTACTCGTAAGTCATACATTGAGTTCTTCAATCATAATATGTGACTCAGCTACCAATATTTATGCATTTCGTGTGTTGTTGTGAAAGTTTGAAAGAACTTTTAGTTACATTATACAGAAATATTTCGAATGTCTCGTAAATTACACCAGATGTCCCACCAGAATCGCAGCGATTTCATAGGATGGTCAAACGGTGAAACAGTCTAATCTGCGGTATCGGAACAAACGTTTTATACAGCATCTGGGACCAAATAAAATATCTTCTTCTAAAATGTTCTGTTCCTAGACATATGACTCTATGAATAATTTTAACCGTGTCACATTACTGAACTCCGTAACTAAACAAAATTGACCGTATGTTAATCGGAGTCAGTTCATCTTGTGCGCCATGAAGCTGGATGTAATATTATACTAATATAATATGAAATTTCAAGTTAATTTAACGAAGAATTTTACCTCTGAAATGTTCAGATCCGATACATTTATACCGGAGATAAAAACAGCGTTCTTGTTCTCATTTACAGTAAATGGCGTTAGGGTTACAGCAAATCGGCGAATTTGTGTCTTAAAAATCACCACTGGAGATTCTGCACGCAATGAAATCTTTTTGGAGGTTCCTATATTCCAGCCACACATTGACGTCTTTCTATGTCTATGTTCATATCCAACGCAGGTATATTTTTTTTAATTTTTAAAAATGAAAATCGCAGCTTTTATTTATTTTACGTTTATACAAAAGTTTTCGAGTATAGTTAAGTTCGAATTACGAGATTTATATGACTTTTGGTGACTCTTTTCAAGACCCCGTACGAGTTGAGACCTGGAGTGGAATCCCCTACTTAAGTAAGCTACTGAGAGTCAAAATGAAATTTTATATCGCAACGACAGTTTGTCGTCGGTGTGCTCAGCGCAATTAAACTCCTAGCCCGGTCCGACAGTCGCACGATTTGTTGAGATAGGACGATTACGTTTATGTAATTTTCGTGTCTTAGAAGCGAATATGCAACCTACGACAGCTGCAACAGAAATGTCGCCGCGTCTTCTGTCGCGGGCGTTCAGTCGTATGGGAATGCTCATGTCGAGAGCGGATACAGAAATGGCAGCCCCCCACACTATAAAATCCGCGCATGTTGAATAAAAAGCTGATAAACGATTCTATTTCATGTACACGAAAAGTGTATTAAAACTATATAATTCAAGTCAAGTTAAAATATTAACTATGTCTATTAAAAGTAAAAAATAAGCATAATATATTTCCAAGTTTCAGAATAAAATTTAGAAATATTGCAGATTAGAGTTTTTGTGTGGGTTCTTCCGTAATCGGTACCAAGCAGTCATGTTTGAAGATGTGAATGATACTATAAAACTGCATATAAAATGTGTAGTTCATTTTGTTCAGAATGTTCACGGTGCTTATCTTTAAATTGCTCTGCTTTCCCCGGTTTACCAGTTTTCAATTCACCAGTCTTTCAGTTTTCAGAAATGACTTTTGTGTATCATAATTACAAATAACCGTTATTAATAACTTCAAACCAACCTTTGCACCAAAACTCCTAGTCTGTTTCGGTGGCAGATTGCGAAGGATCAAATATGGTTCGAAATTCAAATTATGAATCAAAGAAGTGCAGAGAAAATTCACTCATAAAAATGGTTATCTGGAAACACAGTAAAAACACGATACACATCATTCGTTAAGATGGCTATTTCTTAAATCACCAGGAAAAGTGGGGATTCTTTCACCGTAAAACGAGCGGCGGAAACAAAAATAAAACAATAATGTAAATGTCCGTACTCCGCTTTCCTATTTGCAGAAACACCGCAATGTACTTTTCGATCACTGACCAAGTAACAATGTTTCTATGGAAATCAGAGGTTATAGACATCTCTGGTGAACTGGTTTCTTGGCAGTTGACAATGACGAATGTGACATTTCCCCAATACCCCACAACTACCAAGTAATGAGGGACATTATCGAATGCTAGAGTCCACAACACGACACACTAATCCGGCAATTTCCTTAACTGAAACGGTTCACAATGTCCATCCTCAGCAACGTCGAAAAACCAGGATTTGATCGTAATGGTAGAACATCTCCGTGACAAGATCCCGAAGCGTCGGCTTCACTTCCCTGTTCTTCCGCTCTTTTAATTTCGTCCCCGAGGGAGAGAGGGGGGGTGGGGGTGGGCGAGACGGATAAAAAGGACTCGACTACCCCTGGTCGGAATGCGTTTAATTGTACCGCGGACGATTAAGACGTCCCCCCCCACCCCACCCACCCTTGCAGCGGCGACGACGCATCGATTTTATCGATATCTCAAAAGGTTCTTCTCGTTACTGCTCCTCACATTCCTCCCGTCCTCATCCCCAGTCCTCAACTGAGTCAAAGACTTCTCTCGGGAAGAAGAAGAGCGCTTTCGTTACGTCATGAATTTATTAATTAAAAAGCTCGTTAATAAATAATTCCTCACTAAGAGAATGATACTGCGGGAAAAGTATTCATGTTATATGTGGAATCAGAGAAGTCATAGGTGTTAATAATATTTAATAACACATTTAAACTGGAATGAATTGATCCCGGGGAAAGTTAATTAAAAACATCAGTCCATGGTCTTAGAACATGAAATAAACTTCAAGAAACAAAAATTGTTTCCGTTCCTGTAAAAAAATTTCTCTAACTTTCGTATACGAGTATATAAGGACCACACTTCATCAATAGTTGTTAGCTTGCTTCTGCATTCGCTCATGAGAAATGCGCGGATATGTTTCTTTTTTCTTTTTCCTCGTGTTTTAGTGATTTTTCTTGTTGACTCACTGTTATTTAGATTTGCTCGTTTGAAAATTACACTGGTAACTCTTTCACCAATATGGTGACTTCGTATGTCCACTACCGTCCATACCATAACCTACCAATTTTTTAGTAACAAAACTCGTAGAGGTAATTCACCGTTTCATTGGTTTGTCTCCTCCTTTCTAGACAGTAGTAAACGTAAGTGGTAAGTAGTAGAAGATAACAAATACTTATCTTCCAATTTTCCTTCCTTGACTCTTTCATCACGCGTTGTAAACAAATAAGATCTATGCCATGAAATCCACATTTTAAGTATCTTATAACGTAAAAGTTACTAAATAGGATACTACTAGAAATGAGATCATGTTAATGATGATGATAATAATAATAATAAAATTTATGGAAAACTGCGAATGACCACGTGTGGGGCGGGGGGCTATAAATTAAGTTACTCTCCGGAAACAAGCAAGGGATCAAACTCATCAATTCTGATCAAGAGCCCAAAGGCAGTGATGGATGTTAGATCGCCTTTTTATCCCAGAAGACCTCCATTCCATGAATTTCATTAAAAAATTTCAGTCTCCGGAAAAAATAGAAATATTTGTACAATTATTGCTCGTTTAATTATGAATGATTTAAAATGAACTTCAAATGAAACTGTGTTTGAACAAGAGCATTCGGGAGGTCGTCAGCACGTTCTCTGAAGCATCTCTCCGCGTTAAGGAAGTAACATCTTAAGTGTTGCTAATTTGTTCGAGGAATGTAAGAAGAACGATTCGTTCGGACGCGCTTCATCGGTCACGAGTGAGTCTGTAGAACGACTCCCGTTAAGTCATGAGAGCGCGGGTTAATACACGGTTAACACTGCTGAAGGAATTAAGAGAGCTGCTGGTTACAAGGGTGGAGAAGCCATGTTGACACAACACTCGATCCTGCGATGCAAGTGCTTGTTGGAGTCATTCTGCGATGCAAGTGCTTGTTGGAGTCATTCTGATTTCGATACGCGAAAAGCGGCGGATGTCTCCGTTTGGATTGCTCCTTTCACATGAATGTCTCAGCTCATATAGCTGTGACTGCTGAAAAGCGAACACACCTCTTCCTAATATCAATAACTCTAACTATTAATAACTACTTTTCCTAACCCCTCCAAGTGGGCCAAGTTGTTGGTAAACCCAGCTAAGCGGCCCACCGACTAACAATAGCCCTACCACCCAACTCCTACCTCCTATCGCTCCATGTAGATAAGCTTCAATAGCGCACGCACTACATTTCCTATTTACAAATATTACATAGTTCGATTCAAGTTGTGAACTCCGTTGCCAGACACTCTTCCAATCATCTCTCACGTAGCGTAGTCCTGTCTGATAGACTGGCTGGATGACTGACTCATACATCGACGCAGAACCTTAAATAGAAATAACTAGAAACATACAATTTCGACATATAACGTAATCACCGACGAAGAAAGAATTTTTCCAAATTTTAATATTAATTGGGGAAAATGTGATTTTTTTGAATCTTTGTTATTTTTGTATGAAAGGATTGTTGAACCAAATATCTAAAAATGATTTTCTGGAATTTTCGATATTTCAATTTTTATTGGGTTAAAAGGAGTGAAAATATTTGTTTCGCTGTTCTGAACGTCTGTCACATTCATTACAGCTGATAGAAAATTATTTAAGATGCGATCTAGAAATTTAGAACGAATGTTCTTTGTGTATTGTAGACACTAAATGCGAAAGCTTTTTTTTTTAATTCCAAATTTAATCGTACGACGAAGAGTGAAATTTTTTTTCGAATTTTCACAAAATATCACCAAATATTTAAGATATTACAACGGTTTTCTAATGTCTACGTGCGATCTAAACGTGCATGAATGCCTATTTGCGTGTCTGTCTTTCAAACAAATCAACAGTTTTTATTCCGAGAATGTTGAACACTTGAGATTTTGAGAAATCTCCTCCCATAATTTATTTTCCATCCTTCAATGCACAACTTTTGTACTTCTTGAGGAAATATTGCACACTTGTAGACCAAAATAAGAGGAAAATTATTGATATCTGATTTCGTGTAATTTTGCTCACGCTAAGTTAAAACGTAGGGTAAACCGTATCACAGTTACATGTCTCCCGTAGAAATCCGGGCACGATCTACTGGTATAAAATAATCTTTGCGGGAACACTTTTCCAAAATGACATTATTTTTCGAACTAGGAAGGGTTCAAAATCAAGGAATTCTATTCCGGTAACATGTTTTAATCATTCAAGGCATAATTACCATGGGATAAAAAGGCACTCAGGTCCATCTAAAAAGCACGGAATACTAAACAACCAAAAACAAGGGAGAGCGATGGAGCACGAGGGTAAATAAATCATCATGAGAGATTCGAAGAAAAAAAGAAAAGTAGAACCTGTGTTCGAAGTAGAAACCATTAGGAGAATGTTGACTAAGTAATTTTAAGTAAATGTGAAGTAGATCACTTCAGAGAGTAAAGGACGCAAATTGCCTTTTGTAGCGCATGGGAAATAGATGACTTCTAACAGAAAACTGTACTTTCAAGATGTGAATGTTTGAATAACGGATGGAAGAAGATACTTCGAAAAGAAGATTTTCAGAAACCCATTAGGTTAGCTCAGGAGAACTTTGGATCTGCATACCCCAAAAATATTTATAAACAAGATCCCTTTAGCGATGGAAACGGTGTACTAGTGTTCTGAGAATTTTCCTAATGTAATGTTTTTGCCTTTTTAAAATTTTTCACTTTGCCCGAAGAGAATGGAGGAAAATTATTATTTAATGTTGGCCAAGTGGTAGCTTTTCAATTTAATATTCAGCAATCTTGTAGCCTTAGGGACATTTGTCACAAATTGCACCTCTCATATGTTACCCTGTAGAATTAGGAAAACGAATAAATAGCAAGATCCTAGTTTATTGTCATGTTACCCTTTTCTCCAAAAATATCTCTAACAATATATTTGGTCAACTTTCCAGGGTTAAGCAACACAAAATGAATAAAGTTTTTTGGTCATCATCGCTCTAGAGAAAACAGCCTTATGCATTAACTTCAGATTTAGTTCCCATATATGTAGTTAGCGATACCATGGATCAGAGAATTAGTAATGAAATTTAACTCAATGTGGCATCTATTCAACACATTTTATAAGATGTATGAGAGTATCTGATATTGCCACATGAAAGTAACAGCTCTCCTCAATTTCTTCGCCCTAATCACGTGTTTAGGTGTAAAAATTGGCTTCATGGTCCGAACATTGACATATTATAATTCATTAAGGTTCAGCGGAAAATTTTTCGCCACATTTGCAACAGTAGATAAGCACATACAATAAAAATTGCTCCCACAAATCTTTTTTATTTTATTTTATATTTTTACTGATATCTCTACCAGTAAATAATCGATCACTTAATTCTATATTCAGTTGTGAAGGAACCAAGATACAAGATATATATATAATGTGACTTCCCTCAACCCGAAGAATTATCAACATTAATTCATAATACTGTTTTTAATTGCACAAACTAACGAAAGCGTAATTACAACGGATGAAAATTTTTCACAGCCCCTTTATAAAGACTTGGTTTCAAGAAATGAAACGATCAAGCATTTGTTTTTTGAAAAGTATTCTGCATGTTAGAGGGAACGTATCATTCAGATTAAAGGAGTACCAGCGTAAGGAGAATTTAATCACTGAAATATCTGAAATCAGTGTAAATAAGCAGAGTAATATGCAATTATTGTGATTTTAACTTGCAAAACATTACCTCACCGATTATTTCCGGAGACCAAACGATTGCAATTATAATTTTGATGATGATGTTACGCGCATTGCGTCTTTACGAAGAAATCATTTATTCTCAAGGACAAAACACAACACCTTCTAATTCACGAAAGTGATGGAAAACTTTGATATTTAGTAAAATTTTTGTGGTATTTTAACGTCACTTTTATCAATAGATTACTGGACATTTGAGGATTCTTTTTTACTTTTTACAAGANGAAACAGTTGCGCTCGGCCGCCATGTTCTTACGTGCTCTTACGTATTTCAAACGAGCCAAGTGTGTTCCTGAATATTGTTTGTAATATATTTAACTGGTAGATACAAATTAAATCATGTTGTTTCTTCATTATTAATGATATTGCTATATTTCCAAATAAATAAAATTAAAATAAAGAAAGCAATTATATAAAATAAAACTCAGTGATTTGACTAACTTGGAATGCTGGTCCCACCTTCAGTTCGAGGATCCTAGAAACGTTCTTAAACTTTTCGTCATATTCGATTATTCAAAACGATTTTATCATACAGTTCAAAATTTTAAACTTGCTTTGCAATAGTGTTTCAGACAAGAGAGAACTAGTGGTGCAAAACCATTGCACATACTTTGTCATATACGTTTCTCAGTCTGCAATAGAGAGTGACATTAAAGAATTATATTAAGTGAGGGTTATTTATGGCTTGACTCTATATATTTTGGTCGTCTTCTTGTTACCCTATTGAAATACATTTACTAGCATTTACATAAATGGGTCTCTAATTAACAAATTCTGTCCTTTCGTTTTTGGGGGTGATTAGATAGATTTATATTCTATTTCAAAATATATAAGAATTTTATATTATTATAAATTATTTTATTTTATTTTATATATCATGAATTTTATATATTCTATTTCAAAATATACACACACACGATATTACAAACGCCAGAAACAAGCAAACAGACCGTCAATATTCTTANATATATATATATACATACATTACTTGAAAACTAAGAAATTAATTAATTTGTAATATGAGATTTCAAATTATTATTCAAAACACATTTTTATCGAACTGTTATGAATTTTAAACTTGCTTCGCAATAGTGTCTCATACAAGAAAAAAACCTATCCGATGAAAGGACAACTGAGCGATCCCTGAGGGACGCAGCTGCAATTGAAAGACCGAGACGAAAGGGGTGGGGGTGAACGGGGATGAACGCCTCGACTGAGGACGGGGTGAGGATGAGGGCGTGCGCGTGAGAGAACGGGCGACGCGTGCCCAGCATAACACGCGTCCTCTCAACCCCCCCTCCCCCCGCCCTACACGACGCCACCCTTTCCCTAATTGTCGAGACTGCATGCAAGCACACGGGAAGAACGCGTGCGGATATAGCGCAGAATATTGGAACAACTCAAAAATTGGTGATTTGCTATTATGATGACGCGTTCCTTTCGCAACTGCTTTTTTAGTTATTTGGTCGTTGTGGGATGTTGGCAACATTATCAAAGAACGCTAAATTATAAGGTTTTATTATGTTCGAGTTGCCCTCTTCTTCCAGAAAAAGATACGGCTTTTCTCAATCGGTAAAAAGAGTTGTCTCATTTTCAGTGTAAGTTAATCTTGCCTGTGACCATCGAATTTATCATACTTGTTTTGTGCCGTTCATTGATTACGTAAGGCAAAAAAGTACAATTTTTTAACACCCCTCATCCCTCCTAGACGCAATAGTAACGATATCTCTCACCTAACCCCCACCGCATAATAATTACGAAACACAAGTCCGAAATTCCCCTCCACATATAAAAAAATTGTAGCTTTTCGGAAAATGTGGAGCCAAAAATTTTATTTACTCATTTAATTGTTCGTTCCTCATTTCTCCGTCCTCATACTGAGCTATTGAGTCCATGGATTACAGTGACAATCTGCGAGGTTGAAGAGCGCCTTATAAGACATTTCCTTTAAAAATTAGCGTTGCTTATCACCCTGTATCCCATTGTATTGCAATATAATGATATCACAAACATTCTCTTCCATACAGGGTGCATTACCCAATTTATGGATGGCTTCTTAGACTGTCATGAAATTTTTTTAAAGAATATATTCGCTTGGTTGAAAGAAACTTTATTAATCGGTCGGTCAACTAACGCGTTCAATTAATTTTTGTTTCTTTATATTTCCATTCACATTAGAACAAAGTATATCCCGCGATAGCATTTCCTAAAATTAAATTTTCTCTGCATTAAGGTTCGGATAAAGAAAATAAATAGGGTGAGCACGGAGAATTAATTACATGTAACAGTTTATCTTAAGCAGGATATGTCAAAAAGTATATTTAAAATCCTGCAATATTAGCAAACCTGCTTTCAAGGCATAAAGGATAAGAACCAAATGCATTAAGTAATACTACAATAGTTGGAAAAATCTTTCAGTTCAGGGTTTTCGCTATTTTTTGGCAATGTCTTGTAATGTAGATTTTGTAGTTATTAATTTGAAGTTTATTGATTGTGATAAAATCCATGCTCTTATTGTGAAGATATACAGAAAAAAGTGTAGAAATATCAAATTATTACTTCTGTATGCACGAATCTCATCTTCGGACAAACTTAAAGAAGCAAGCCCTGACACCCCAAGAGAACAAAATCCTAGTCTCTGTTGGGGCTGTAATCATGACGAGAGCTTTCTCAAACGCCCCCACGGACTTTGCAATGGATACGCCTGTTGCTGTTACCACTTTGCGCCCCATTAGCGGCTGCTCAAGTACCATCGCCGGTGACTGTGACAACCGCCGCAATCTTCCCTCCTTAATTGGCCCCGAGGGCGCTGGAGCACGTCGCGCGCGCAGTCTGGTGAGAGAGACGCTAACAAAGTTCCAGTTCCCCATTTGTTTCAGTGGTTTTCCATCCGGAAAAGAAGATTAAGGTGGAGACAAGGGGATAACATCCGAATTTTAAAAATGTTCAATTGTAAAAGTGACTGAATTCTGCATTGCACATTACGAGATATAATTCATCCTTAACATGATGCGAACCTTCTGTATAAGTAGAACCCCTCTTAACCGGCCTCGGATTAAACGGCCCATCCCGTGAAACAGTTTTTTCTCTTTTTTACGTATAATGGTTGGCAGGTAGTGACTCAAACATTGATTGTTTGATGGACCTTCGCTGGAAGGTTCCTGGGAAATAAAACTACGTTGGGTGTGCGATGTGTTTGTGTTGTTCGGGGCGTAACTGAGAAGAGAAAAGGAACTTACTAGTTTATTTATTTTCTTTCTTCCGAGTCAACTTTTCTATGAATCAATATTTACATGTGTCTAGGTTAGTGAGAGTCGATTTTTTCGTGATAGCGTGATGAAATTGTAGGTTGTTTTTGAACAAAAATCGATTTTTTTATGGGAACCTCGGACTAAGCGACCAAACGGGTAACCGGCCAGGGTCTCGGCCCCGAACAGACCGGTTAAGAGATATTTTGACAACTGGAATGATCAGACTCACGAACAATTACGTCTCTGGACGGTGATAAGGTGACGAGAAAATCGCCCTTCTTATCTCTTTAGCTGACTCCAAGAAGAAAAGACTTTTCGGATAATGAGAAACTGTATTCCTTCAATTAAATTACATGAAATCTTGACACTGTACACATGTTAATCACACAATCTAATTGAATACGACGAAAATTTGTCTTTCAGATAAATGAGCTGTCCAAAAATAGGCTTTTATTCCCAATGCATTCAAAGTCAATTCTCAAATTTGTTTCGATGCATTAATTTGTTCATACGTTATTGGGGGAACATATATACACATATACTACATTGGACATCATCGTTAAAATTTGAAAATAGATTCTCCGTGAGGTAATACGTGAAGATCCGAATAGATCTCGAATTTTTTTTTCACCAATTACAGTACTTCCCTTGTACATTCTGTATAATTGGGAAGTAAAAACATTCGGCATAATTGGGAAGTAATTTTTTATCTATCAGATTACAGCATACTTTCAGCTAAATTTAGGAACTCTGTGAGTCTTTTGAAATACCCGAGAGCACGTAAAGGTACCAGAATTCTACGGAAAAATTCACACAGAGTAAAAGTAACTTCAGTCCTAAAAGTAATTTTAAAATAATTTTTTTTAGGAAATAGGTATTTTCCCAATAAGATGTGCTTCATCAATAATGCTTACAATTATTTTTTTAATGGTCGTCCAAATGTGTTTTTGAAATGGAAAAGAATATACATGTACTTCAGTTTATTTTTGCCAATACCAGAGATTGAACTTTTTATTAGGGTATCACTACCTTAAGAAAGAAATAAAATCTTAAAAAATGCGATAATAGATCTCTTTATTAAGTAATGGTTCCGAAAATAAGATTGGTACACATTTTCAATACCTTGAGAAGAAGAAATCGAACTCGCATCGCTGAGCTTAGAACTTTATCTGATCTACTTATGAGATAACTGAGTGTTGAGTTTCGTCGCTGCAACACTTTGTTATGGATACAATTTATCTCCCAAATTCCGAGGAATTAAGTTGAGAGTTCATGATCCAATTGTGGATGTGTATTGTGTAACACGAGAACTTTTCGGAAAATCCTGAGTGTCTTATAGCTTCGACGGTAAAGTCACTTTGGCGTCGAGCGGAAACTACGCACTTCGATTCCTGGTCTGGGCACTGAAAATTTACTCAAAATTATACATCTTTCTATTTCTTCATTATGACTGTCATTTTGTACAAATTTGCATCAACTTTGCAAAACATATTACACAAACATTTCTGCAGTAGCACTTCGGGCAATTGCCCTTCACCCAAAATTTGTGTAACTCTTTTGTTTATTTCTTAGTTTCCGTTCTTTTAAACTAGAGCTTGTGTCTTATTTAAAACAACATTACTTTCGGATAACTTTCTTAACACTGATGACTTGTGTGAGCTGTAGCAAGGTATCCGCGGTCAAAAAATGTCCACGCCACCACCCTCAACAAAATAGTCCCCTCCACAACAAAATCTGTAATCATTGTTACATCTATACGCTAAATAAATAAACAAACAAACTTTATTGTCAAAAAAGCAGTTGCAAACTGCGGGTGACCACGTGGGGGATAATATACAAAGTTACTCTCCGGAATCAAGCAAGGGACGTATTCCATCAATTCCGATCAAGGGCGGATTTAATAGTAATAAAAATTTAATCAAACACTTACTGTTATCAATTTATTGTTCCAAAATGAATCGTAGATATAATGTGCAGTCAAAATTCGAGATTGATAATAACAAAAGTATTAAATGACATTACCGCCAATGGGAAATCCGCCATTACCCGGAGAAAAACCCAGGCCAGGATGGGTAAAAACTGTTATTCAAGTCAATTATTTATGAATTTATAACCGAAACTTGTAATTGTGTTACTAAAGCTGGCCTCCGATTCGAGGACCATATTACTCGTGTATTTATCAACGCGAAAAAGGATTCAAAACCCGGTTTCTTTACTCGACGGCAAAACACGCTGTACTTCAGCATGGAAACAATATCACAAAAGACCCACTACGAATTGAATACGATACAGACTCCTCCATTATTCAACCGGAATGCACATTCAGTCGAAAACGACATGAATTTCGCCGCCACAATGGCCGAGCCATAATGATCGAAACTGTGATCATGGACTTGCATTATTAAACGTTTCCGAACTTGCGGCGCAAATGCTCTATTCAAACGAATTTGAAAATAAATTCCAACGTCATTTGCGAAGTCGTGCGTTTCAATAGACAGATCACGATTCCAACTGGGAGCACTCATCCGTCGCGTTTGTCATGTTGGCTGCACTGCTATTACAGGATGAATATCACAGAATGAATACCGTATGTATTTTTAATTACTGTTCACCAAACTATTGTTATTTTTTCTGTATTGAGATATCCGAAACCACTACGCACCCATTGTAGCATTAAATTGCTTTTTATCTCTATATTGTATAGAGTGAGATAGTTTTTGTTCGTTTCAACAATTTCATATTTCTTAGTCATTGTGCCTTTAATAGTTATCTTTTTTTGGAACTCAAAATATTCGGATATTTCTTTATCCGGTTCCGATTGATCCGTATAACAGGAGTTCTAGAGTAGTGAAACGTAGCTAATAGCTTAACTTGGGTAGTAAATTAATAAAACTAACGTTAACTTATTTAGCTAGACTATATTATAGATTTGATTAATATAGTAGATACTACTATCACCCATCTGTTAGTTGTGGGCAAGTGTCACTTGGGTTTCATATGTATCATTGACAGCGTAAACAGGACATCATAAAAGCTGTGAATAGTGTATGGCAGTGCTCAATGAAGCATTACGTAACTCACATATAATTTCCTACGTATATTTTTATACCTGCAGGGTCAGACGCGTCAGAGGTCTCATTTGTTAGAACTTAAGAAAAATCCTTTTCAGATGAATGAGCCGTGTATTTTCTTTTCCGCGTGTAACTTTTCAGTGCTTTTATCTCTGAAAGGTAAATGTATAATGTGGAATAATGGGGAATCGTCAATGTAAATTTCAGTGCTCTAAATACGATACTACATTTGTGTGATTCGCTCCGTTCCGTTACACAGAAGAGGAACCACGGATTTCTGAGACATTTGCGTATATTAATGTATACGATATAGTTAAGATGCAATCAAATCTATGGTCCCTTCCCTTTCTCTCGTTTCATTTACTAGAACCTCTCCCCCTCCCTCATCTCTCTCTCTCTCTCTCTCCCTCTCCCCCTCACCGTTCAGAGCTGTATTCCATCAAGAGTCTCTCACTTCCCTCGGCACGTGTCTCCTATTAGCGGCTGCAGAGTTGAACCCTCCGGCGATTTCAATGCCTCGGGGGTCGGACGGCCACGGGGGTGCGGTGGGGGGGGGTGTCAATCTCGATAGAATATACAGAGGGATAGAATCATCATCATCATCATCATCATTTCGATATAAATGACTACGTGACTATGTCGGCAGTTGCGGTAGGAATATGTGTAGTTGAGGAGGGGTGAGAGATCGGAGTATTAGAATAGGGGGAAAATGGAACAGAGAACTAATAGCATTCAGGAAAATAAATTAAAGGATGAATAGAACCGTTTGTAATATTTTTAATGTGAAAGTGCACTTATCATGTACGCAACCTAATCTCTCTGAACGACTCTGACATTTGCCCTAAAGAAGGCCTCGGCAAAATGACCGAAACGTCAGTAGTTCTGTCCCGGACAACCAAACATGAACTCCGGCCGGCGAAGCCTATGTTTTCGTGTACTTATAAGTTCGCGATGCATTTCAATTATTGAACTAATTTTTATGAAATTCGGCACTTGGTACTTTGCAACAACTGTAGGATATGCAAAGTCGTCACAAATTCAACATTTCATACGCTCTAAGTACTTTTCTTATGTGATTCGAGAGAACAAAACGGAGAATCAATACAAATATTGAACCGAAGAATAAAAAATTGCAACTGATTTATGGACAATGAAATTTATATTTATTTACTTACAATACGAAACATGCAAAATCACCTGCTATCATGAAGTAGAACATCCATACAAATATTCCATCACTGTTTGTTGAACTCAAAATTTACGCTAACAAAATATTGAGTTATCAGCCAGCATTAAATAAATATACTTTGTATAATAAGCAAAGAGTTTCGAGTGAAGGAATTATGAAACATTAACACAACATATATTAGTGAATCTTTGCAACATTTTAAAAATTATTCAAAATCACAAACTATGCAAAAAAGCATAGTTTCATCCATGATCTTGTCAAGGCGTGTCATTAGTTTGTAATATTGCTGTTGGTTTAATGTTGATTTATTTTGTTGGTCTGATAACTCCCTTACTCGCAGAGATCGAAATTTCCGGGTCAAAACATATTAAGTAAATTGAATTGTCTCTTCTGTGACATATCCTCAATAGCTATTAATTTGCAAACGATGATATGACAAGGTAGAAATTGGTCGTATGCCAAAGGAAGACAAAAGAAAATCATTGCTTATAATAAAATGAATCTTGAAATAAAGGAGATCTGAAACACCTAAAAGGATAGCGATGAAAACTTCAATTTTAAATATCACATATTTTAAATTTGACAAATGTGATGTAATTTTTATATCACTTATTTTACTCGCGTTCGAAGAGAAATTGTCAACATGTGACAAATGGATTCATAAAATGTTATATCACGCGAATTGAGTAAAGGGAAAGAAGAATTATGCCATTACCCGTATCATGTCTGGCGTATAAATGTATTTGACATCCTCCGATCCTTCTATTCGTTTAGTTTTTACAAATTCTTGTTCATTTTTTGTCACACTACGGGGATTGCAACCTTTTTATCCACGTCTCGTGTTGCACGAGTTTAATAATAATAATAGTAAATATTGTTATTATTACGAATGAGATCATTACAGTAGCGTTTAGTTTACTTTTCAGTCACGTGCATTTCCCCTCATCATGGCGACAGAAGTTTCGATTTCCAAAGCCCGACTTTACAATTCTACAAAGATCCGCTTGAAAGAATTTGCCTCGTGAGACAATCCGCGAACAATATTTCCGCTATCAATCAGTCCAACGAACATCTCTTCTCGAGCTGCATTTGTGATTCAAGGTAATTAAATTATGTATTTCAGAGAAATATTGTTCGAATGAACCATGTGTGAGCCCTATTGGCGATCGACTAACTCTGTGCATAACTAACGTTTAATGTATTCGAACGCACCATTGTCAACCACTGCTGTATGGGTTCCTGCAACGTCAAAAGGAATGCAAATACTGAAGTTATTTCTCACTTAGTTATTCCCAACGACGTATTTCATTATCAATATTGTATTAATGTTTTTAACGAACTTTCCTTAGACAACTAATCACAATATTGAATTGTATTTGATGATTGGCAATGGATATAAACTATTTCTCTACATTTACTAGCAACAAAAGAGTATTTAAACGACAGAAAGGGGTTCATAAATTAGATTTATTTATAGCTACATGATCATGATATAATAACAATAATGCATCTTATATTTGGGACAGAATTTAGGACTTGTTCTTCATTTTACATTCAACTTTAGAGTGCAGATGACATTTAATAATAAATGTAATCAGATATTTAAAAAAAACAGAAAATAAAAGAAAGAAGGTGCGGAAAAAAGATGAATAATTCACGTTCTAATTATGCAATATCGGAAGTAAAAAGAATGGGAAATTATTGACGAGGGATTAAGTCACAAATCACGAAGTTCAATAAACTACTTACGCATTAAAGGTTCGGTTATGTAGAAGATAGGAATTGACATCTTTGTGATATCCCTACTAGTTTTGTTTTACGTTGAATTTTTCTTTCGTATTGCATTGCTTCATTTCGCGAGTCCCAAGACAACCTTGTCAGGCTCTTGCATCGTCTTCTCTTGGCGACGGTTAAATAGAAGATGGGCATATTTTCCAACTCGTTGAATGAATGAATTATGTTATGTTGAATGAAAATGGGAGACGGGACCGAGATTCGAAATCGGAACCTTGAGCTTAACGCGCTCATGCGCTTACCAACTGCGCCATCCCGTTCGCCTCCCGGCCTAGTGTTGAATGTTAATGGTAGACTGGGCCGAGAGGCGAACAAGATGGCGCAGTCAATATAACATAGTTAATCTGTTACCTGGTGGTGAGGTTCACCGCAATTTAAGAGATTCCTATGTCGTTGAATGAAAATAAAAAGATGATCACATGCTTTATTTGATTGTAGTTATACATCCTTTGATTTCATCGCGTAATTCCTCCCATTCTGAATTTTGAGGGTTGCAATTGAGCGAATATATTGGAATTAGATTATTAAACACTTTGAAAATTCGAAAAGAACTTTAATTGTTTTTATTTTTGTTTACTCCTTGCATAATACCAGGTAAATTGATCTGGTATTAAATAAATAAATAATCCCAATAAATTACAGTTAAATTAACAAGAGATCGAGAACGTACGGTTTTAATTGATAGAAATATTTCTCCCCTCCTTTCGCGATGATTGTTTATGAATATTATCAAAATTTTTCTCGGGTTGTCCCTTCGCTACTAGCGAGAATATTTCTTTTGTCGTGGGAAGTGCTTGTTTTTGCATTTTCATAGAAGTTATCATTTACGTTCAATATTCCTGAAAGGTAATTTCAGAGTGAAATTGTTCATGGGCAAATACGTTTCTGCGTACGAAAATGTTTCTGGGTAATTTAAATGTAAATACTCTTACAGAAAGAATCGTACGTAATTATTTAGACACACATTCATTAAATTATACTGAAGTCCCGCGTTCCATTAAAAATTCCAAAATGTCACGTGTAAAATTACTTCATTCAAATTACGTTCTCGATAAAGCATCTCTTTGTGAAAAAAAAAAGCGACTCCATTTTTGATGTGTTTTTTCTACTCCAAAACAAACGCTGCGATTCGCAACACAGAGGTTTTAATTCAATTTTTTATATTTATTCTGAGAACCTGCACAGAAACAAATACAGCCTGTAAAAACCACGTAACAGCGTGAAGCCTTAGAGAGGAATTTTTAAAATTAAAATCCAAGCCCAATTACCAGAGGGACGTTCCGTGTATCTTGTGCGGGGCTTCCTGACGGCGTCGGTGCCCCTCAACAGACTCCCTGCCCTACTGTCACTCTCCCAGCTCCCTCCCCCGCCCCGTCGACCCTTTTGGTACTTTCCCTTCCATACCCAAAATGGTCACTCTAAGCAATGTGTTGTGTAATGTAAAATAAATATTAGACTACATAAGAAATCATTCGAAAATAATTAAATAGTAAATTATTGATCCGTATCTTTAGTTAAAAGATGAACAAATTATAGTGCAAAGATTCAAAGATGAGCAAAAAAATTGAAAAATCCCCCATCACTTCATAAATGGGACCAATTTTAAAAAATATGTTGATATTCGAATATCAGTTGTTGAGTAACTGTTGATATCACTTCTCCACGCAGAGCTCTTCTTAATTTTCATAAATTTAAATGATAATCAGACGGTTAATGAACCATATTCTGCACCGGATTCGTGTATCTTTCTCCTATAAAGGTTTGATGCAGAAATGACAAACCAATATATAT
>NNCF01127097.1:216485-230878 GCA_002313205.1 Laupala kohalensis | reverse complement strand
ATATATATATATATATATATATATATATATATATATAATATATATTAGCCTAGAAACTCCTTGATGCATTTTCTTCTCACAGTATTACTTTAACATCCCCGATTCACTTGATGTACTCAAAATTGCAATTTTTCACAATTTTCTTTTAAGGAAGAACTAAAAGTGAAATTTAACGAAATAAAGCAACTTACAAAGTAAATATTATTTATTTGTCGATTTATTTAATCTGTTATTTGTTTTAAATTCAATTTCATATGATCACATACTCCTTCGCATGAAATGAATTCTTAGGAGAATACACAGACGTTACTAAGTTTCATTTTTCATCAGCTCCGAGCTTACATTGGATTGAGAATTTTTATCCAAAACGAAACACAGTATTTTCTCTGGCTTCAAATACATCCGATCTCTTTTGTTACTCCAACCTCCCTTTCCACCGCCTACGCCTACGCCACTGGTGATCCGTTCCGAACTGTAACTCCTTTGTTCGCAGGCAACAGTTTATACACGTGGAAAAACACAATTGACATCGCAACACATCCGTAATTGAATACGGGGCGAAACAACGCGAGTTTAACGTTTCCATTATCAACGGACTCTTCATCAAAACGACAGGTCGCCGAAATCTTTCTTATTGTGAAAGTTTCGCTACCTTTTGTTATTACACCCGAACAAATGAACGAGGGTGGAGAGGATACAGTAAAGTTTTCGAGGACGAGCGAGTTGTCGAAACGAGGACGCGACGTTACAATATTGTGAATTGGGAGGACTTACCCTAGGGATGGGCGTTTTAAATGGATTATTTCTTGCGATTATCACAAAATATATCTCGATTATGTCCAGACCGATTATTTTGCGCTTCGATTAACTCGACGATTGTTTGATACGATTGTTATATTTTGTTTATTTATTTTTATCAAGGACAAATTTGATTAAATATTTAATAAATAATATTTTATAAACATATTTTTATATATTTTTATAGAAATGTATAAAATATTTTTATTAAAAATATTTCCAAACCGATTATTTTCGCGTCGGTTAAACTTGACGATTATTTGATCCCAAAAATATATTTTGTTAATTTATTTCTATTAAAGACATATTTTCCTTTTCAATTTTTTAAGCAAACGTGTAACTCAAGAAAAGAAGCAACTCAAGAAACTATTTCTCTAATATAATTATTTATCAATAGTTAACTGTTGTCCTAAATAATTATTAAGCAATAATTAAATGTTGTCAGAATTAAAACTACATATAAAGTAGAGCGATTCTTAACATATAAATCCGACATTTGGCCGGCGTCACGTTGAATAATTTTTAGAATAAAATATTTATAGCGTATATGTTTCCTTAACCTCCTAATGTATAATTTAATCATCGTAATAAACAAATGTCATTTTATGACATCCAAAATATTATGTCGTATTTGTGTGGAATCCAAAACTCAATAGTTTAAATGATAAACTGAAATGACTCTGAAACTCTATTATTGGATTGATCCCTTAATTTACGACTATTAATCGATGAATGTCAATCGTATGTCACTAATTTTCAATATAAGCAAGCCAAGGCTCAAAACAATTTGTCTAACCTTTCGACCTGGTTCCATGCAAATCATCTCATTATAAACACTGACAAAAACAGTGTATATGTCATTTCAAAATAGTGGCACAAAATCTATACCCCATGTTTCTCTTTCTTTAAACAAAACACAATTCATTGCCAATCTTAATTCCAACTAAGCAAATTGTGTTATGCATTCCGAATCATAGAAAAACAATTTGGCAAATGAATCTGGAAAATGATTTGAAAAACAAATTTAGAAGAAAATTATGAAAAATAAATTTTAAACTAATTTGAAAACTTTGGAAAAAAATTAGAAAAATTAATTTGGAAAATTATTAAAATAAATAAATTTCGAAATTTTTTAAAATAAATAAATTAGGAAACAATTTTTGGACAAAAAAGGAAAAACTAGAAAAATACATCTTTTATCCGCAACAAAATTTAGATAATAATTTGAAAAATAATTTTGGAACAAAATTGAAAAACAAACTTGGTAAATTAATTTGGAAAGTAAATTTGACCAAATAACTTTGGCAAATCTTTGCAAATAATTTTTGCAATAAATTTGGCAAATGTATTTTCAAATGAATTTGAAATAAATATATCGAAAATAGATTTCTCAAAACGTTGGATATTAAAATGAAAATTAATTGGGAAATGACAATTTCTTGAAGAATTATAAAGATACATTTCAAAAATTTTGGAAATAAATAACTTTTTATAAAATAAATTAAGATAATACATTGGAAAAAAAATTTAAAAACCTAGGGAAGTAAATAAAGTTTTATGTAATATTTTGGAAAATATATTTAGAGAATAAATTTGTTAAAATATATTGGCAAATGAATCTGGAAAATGATTTAGAAAAAAAAATTTAGGAAAGAAATTTGTAAAATGGTTTAAAAAAAGAAATTTGAAAACTTTGTGAAATTATTAAATATTTTCAAACCAAAAAAATATTTTGACAAATAAATTTGGAAAATGAATTTCTAAAAAAATTGAAATTGAAATTTGGACTATAAATTTAGCAAATAAATTTTGCAATTGTTTTTGGCAAATGTATATGCCAAAGGTATTTGAAAAATGTATTTGTCCAAGGTATTTGCCAAAGGTATATGCCACATGTATTTGTCCAAGGTATTTACCAAATATATTTGACAAATCAATTTGACAAATAATTTTACGCAAAAGAATTAGGAGAATAATTTTGCATAAGAATTTCACCAATGAATTTAAAACGAATCTTAGCTAAAGTCGCATATTTCCCGTTGCGTATATTTTGCATACGTTTACTCCCATTACGGCATTATCTTCTGGGCAATCCCGGTCAGAGCATCAATACTTTCAGTATTCAAAAGCGGATTTTTCGGATAACTTGTAAATCTTGTCCCCAAAATACTTGTAAACCTGTATTTAAGGAATTAAATATTTTAACGCTTTTCTGCATTTATACTTATGAAACGGTTATGTTTGTGAAGAGCGAATAACTAAAGAGCCACCCCTTGCTAAATATGAATCTGTCTTGTCCACGATCACAATTCTCGCAATAGAAATAATATTCATCGTTCGAGAGTGTCAATCAATCTTTTCCAAAAAGGCCATATCAATCAAGAATCATTCTTTATGATTATCTCCCTAAAAATATAAAAGATATTATTAAATTGAATCTCTTCAAATCCGCGGATAAAAGCTATCTACTGCACGAAAGCTTCTACAATGTAAAATAATTTATTGATTTCAACAAAAGTTAAATTCGTCTCGTAAATTAATTTTTCAAATAAGACAGTTATAAAAAACTTTTTCGAGACACACTGAGAGTAACTAATCGAATAACAATAAAAAAATCAAACTTCTGTTCACCTAGAGAAACTGCGATCATTATACCATTGAATTTTCTTTTCTTTTTTCTTTAGGGCAAAAGAGAATATTTGCAGATAACGAAAACTGGGTCACAAAATCATGTTGACCGATGTGATTAGTAGAGAAGAAGTGCCTCATTCGAAAAAAGAACAA
Organism: Laupala kohalensis; assembly: GCA_002313205.1. Taxonomy (NCBI): domain Eukaryota; kingdom Metazoa; phylum Arthropoda; class Insecta; order Orthoptera; family Trigonidiidae; genus Laupala; species Laupala kohalensis. Next base: position 227,296 of record NNCF01127097.1, on the reverse strand, counting down.
ATTCCGTACTACGTGTGTCCCTATGTAAGTCTGTGTAGACATCTTTATCCCACAATGTCTGAGGCCTGAGGCGCCAGTTTCGCGGTCGACAGCCGCAGCGTAGCTTTGGGGTGCAGAGGTGGCTGCTGCTTTGTGTGTGTGGGGGAGGAGCTTCCATCGGGACAAACGCCGCTGCAGAATAAGAAAGAAGAAAAGCGGTGTCACTTTTCCGCCTGGATGTGTCGGTGGCGAGGGGAAATTGGCTGGCAAGACCACAGCCTCCTCCGAGCACAAGACGATGCAGCGGTTGGCTTTGCAATGGAAAAAGAGAAGAAGCGCTTGGCGCAGGCAGACGCTCCGGCGGTGATGGGTTATGAGAGTAGAAGCAGCAGGAACAACAGATATAACGAGGGAATACGATGCATTGAACAGAAAGAGAGAGAGAGAGAGATAACAAGATGTTAGAGATAATAATAAATTTATTGTAAAAAAATCAGTTACAAATTGCGTTAGAATTCTTTATGTCTGTATGATCCTTTACGGTAGCATTAAAAAAAGTGATTTTTTAGATCGGAAATTCTTTTTAAATTTTGAGGGAGCAAAGCAAAAATACATTTTTTCCAATTGATCCCAATTCTGCGGTGACTATTTGATCAAAAATATTTCACTCTAATTTTCTTTAATTCATGTTCGAGTGCACTTCTATTTTATTAAACCATTTTTTTTTATTTCATAGCTGCCACGTGTATTTTATTTTCCCCTGAAATGCAATAATTAAAGCTGTTATATCCAATTCCTCCACAATATGCCGTTGTCTATTCATGGNCTATTCATGGATTGTTTTGCAGAATGGGGAGCATGCGTTTCTATTCACGGTGACTGCGCAGACACTGATGGATTATCGGAATCGAACTGGAAACGACCCGCGATTTACATCGAGCACTGAAAGGAAAACATATTTTTCTCTTAATTATTTACAACTAGTGTAACAGCGTAATTTGAATGGTATGTCTTCTCGACCGTTTCACATATCTCCACGAAGGATAATCGGTAGATTATCAGTAAATAAATTTAAACAGCAGGAATCAAATACGTTTGATCGTAAAGAAAGATATTTGTAAGATAATAGTTCTCCTAATTCAGGAGTATTGCAGATTCCGAAACTCGTACTTTCTATATCTACTACTGAATATAATCTAAATCAGAAAATTAAAAATTTCTTTAGAAAAATTATATAAACCACGGCAGTTGAATTCACATATGTATCGACCAACTAATATATGAAGACTAGATCTAAAAAAAATGAATCTAACTAATTTTCTGTATGAAAGTTGGAATGTTTACTTTTATGTACAAATATTATTTTATTTGTCTTCATGATACGGCAGATATTACTTTCCCACCCCACCGGTGGCGCAGGTGGTAGTGTTGTCGCTCATCACCAAGTCATCCCGGGTTCCTTCCTTCCTCTATCCAGCTCCTTCTCGTATCAATAACTAACTATTACTAACCACTTTTACTAACCCCTCCATGTGGGCCAAGTTGTTGGTAAACCCAGCTAACCGGTCCACCTACTAACAATAGCCCTACCACCCAACTCCTACCTCCTATCGCTCCATGTAGATAAGCTTCAATAGCACATAACATTTTCCATTTACAAATACAACAATACATATTACTTTCCTCCAAATCTTCTAGTTGTAGTAAGCATAATTTGGTTTCATATTTAGCATTAAACAATGTACGAGGTACATCAGAACAGTTATAAATCGAACGTAACAGTTATGAAACGTTACGTAACTCACGCACAATTGTTTATTTCATACCATACGCTTTCATTTGTCAAATTACATCTTTTTCGAATAAATGAGTCAAGTAGCATCTTTCCTTGATGTAATGTTTAAATGTTATTTCGGAAATGGGGAATGATGAAATAATAGGCAAACACAAACAGATTCTACGCTCTAACGTACTTTTTAAAGCTTCTTTATTTGCTTGATTTCCGTCCGAATATTTAAAAAAAATTATAAAATTAGGGGATATTTGTGTTTTACTTTATGTAATAAATGATTGTCACATGTGCAAATCTACGTCACTTGATGCTTATTTATCGAATTCTTTGAAACTATGAAACGGTCTTCAAGAGAAAGGACGCTAATTCTACTGAGCACACGCAAACGGAAATTCGCGCGTATTACTGAAAGTCCTCTGGTGCGGTGACTAACACTTTATTATTGAAACTCTGGGTGTCATATGAATGTAGACGGATATTAGAGGGAACTATTTTTGTCGAGATAACAAATGATTCTATTCGTTTTGTCGTGGGAAAATTTATCACAAATTCAATCAAATTACTCTTTATTATTCCTGGGTGAGGATGGTTGTTCTCTTAGAAAGAGTCTCATTAGACTCCCATTTTTTAAAATATTATATCGATTTTGCAGGACGGTGATATTTTCGTAGAGATATTTTTAACATCCATTTCCAGTTTCTACACATAACAAAGACAATTCAAGAACCTAAATTGAACAGTGGAAAGATTCAGTTAGTTAACGTCTACATCTTGTCATATTTTAGTATTTTGCAAATTGTACAAGTTTTCCAAAGTCTTAGTTTTTGCCACTTTCGGGTAAGTTTTGAGTTTTGAACGTTTCTAAATGTGAACAATATTTGAGGTTACAGTACAGGAACATTTGTTTTCATGTTTTTTTTTTCGAAATAAAACATTTTTATTCTCGAAATTGTAGTAGTCATAATTCCGGACGAGTAATATTCATACCCCAATTGCTTTCAAAACGATTTCTTATCTCAGGACACAATGTAATAAGACAAAATTGGAGGTCGACGCCGTATCTCCACAAAGTAGACAAAGTTCTCGGTTAGTCTTCTACATGAAGTGGTTGCGACTGAGATTAAAGCGACCGATCCGCAAAAATAGTTTGGTCTCTTCTTCCTATGGTGAATTTTGGCAATTTTGGGAGGGTAACTGAGCTCTCAATCAAATTTCTACGGTGACGGGAAGTGATTATAATTGGATGCTTTTCAATAGAAAGGTGCAAAGTGCCAAATTTGGAGAAATTGAAATATTACACTCGAAAGGTGCAAAAAACCTTGTGAATTACCTATGAAAAGGGCAAAGTCTACAGAATATGAATATTTCCCAATACCACCACGAAATGGCAGCATTATGATTCCTGGTCTACATCAGAGTGTTTGCAACGTCAACAGCCAGGTGAAAATTGCGACGGACCGGGACTCGAACCCGTGATCTGCTGCTCCGAGGTGGGTGGTGCAGTGGATAGCACACCTGCGGCCATAGCAGAGGATCCCGGGTTCGAGTCCCAGTCCTTCGCAATTTTCACTTGGCTGTTGACTTTGAAAACACTCCTCCACGAGTATGTACTCGGAAGTTGTGAGTTAATCGTAAGAGTGGTACAATGTGCCATTCGTTTTGCATTCAATGGATTTGTAGTGAAAGGAGTGAAGAAACTTATAATTCTTCAAAATTAGGGAAACAAGTGTAGCGTGGAGGGGAAAGAATCATATAGTAAACTTGAATCTGGTTATAAAATTCCGGTACTGAACAAAGGGAAGCATGAGAAAGACATACTGTCTGCAATGTCCCAAATTATTTTATAAGTTAAGTCAACGACGACCGAAAAGAGAAAGGACTCCTTACAGACCTAAGAAACAGAATAAAGAGTGTTATAGGCAGCTCTGTAAAGAATAAGTGGCACGTATCACTATAAAAATGAGATTGGACTTAGCACCTTTAAAAAACTATATTTGTTTGTTTTTCTTTTCACTTTAATATTATAGATATCATGATACTTTCATTTTGTATGAAAATGAGTTACCATCTGTTCATTTCTGTAAAGTTTGATGAAAAAAGGAATAAAAAGGTGTAAGTTGATACATTTTTATATGAACATTAAGTTTACAAATCTGGAACTTTCCACGTTTTTTTTCTGATAAGTATCCAATTTACGAGAGTGTTCTGTAAGCGCTGTTGTTTCATTTTATTAGACCTCTCAGTCTCCTTGTCTCTTTAGCGCGGATTCAAATATCGTTACTCTTATTGTGGCGAAGGAAAAGAGTTGGGCGCACTGTGACCAAGCGAGTAAGACTGGCAATAAATACAAAAATAATAGATGGTCGGGAGAGCAGTTCCAAACTATGATCATATTGAGGACAAACTAATTTGCTGCTACTACATCACAAAAAAAAATAATTCGCTGCAACTTCTTTACAATAAACAAATAAATATAGCGCTTTTCCGTTCATATATTTTTTGTTGACAGTAATGACTTTGAGTATTATCACGAGTCTACGTATTGAACAAATATCCTGAATAACTATCGGCGCCGATGGCTGAGTGTTGGTTACCGTAGTGGTCTCTTACACTCGGTCCATGACGACGGATTTTTAGGGTGCCAAAAATCAACACACGTTCATCTCTGTATTATGATTATACTGCATGTAAAAGGTCCCTTGAGCATCATTTGACGCTCTCGGCAAAATTAAATCTCGGCGAAAAATGCACCCACGCAGAGTTCCGGCTTCCACTACCAGATGGCAGCAGAAGACGGAACGTCTAAATTGCGAATGTGGCTCAGGCCAAAGCGTCGCAACCAAAGAAAAAAATGGGCCACAATTAATGGGAGCCGAGGTTCTCGTCACAGCTACACAGTATTGTCGTGTCTGACTGCACAGCGCAGCTCAGCCGTTCCCGTCCGGAGACCTTATACGTCCCCGCCTGGAGGAGGCGAGCACTGTCTGTACTACCTAGTGGTCATCATCTGTTTAGTCATCACCCTAAGGTGGTTCCAGACATTCGTCGTATTCCTCCTAGCTTTTTTACATATTCTTCAAATAAATTGTACTTGATTTCAGTGTTTATTAATGTCCCACAGTCTATAATATTTATGATGCCAATGTCCGTCAGCGCTATACTCGTATCTGTAAGAAGTAAGAGTCTCCTATTAGCAAAACTAGTGAAGTCACGTCATCTCTATATTATTTGCGGACAGTCATATTTATTGCGTCTTCCAGCCAGAAAGCGTGCGCTCGCTGTTTGCGTGCGGCTTCTGTAGGTAACATTTCGAACCACCCACTTCTCCTTCATCGTTACTCATCCTCTCTTTCACCTTTTCTTTCGCTTCTTCAAGTGACAATGTGACTCTATAGCGAATACGTGGGCGACTGACCACGTGACCAGGCGGAACGTCTCAAACTGACGACGACTTCTCTTCAAACGATACTTAGAAACCTAGTGAACCTTCGCACCACTGAACTAAGTGGTTGAAAATGTTAAAAGGATACATTATATTTATATGACAATAGGCATAATAGAATACAATATTAGGAACAATGAACTAGAGTAAAACCGTTCTCACTTATCTCTTAGGGTTTTGACAATCTTAAAACGCCGAAATTATCCTGGTCTCCCTTTCGTCATATATCAGAAATTACAAAGTTTGAACTATGAAATATACCTCCTTAATACAAGAAAATCAAATTGATTTTTAGTTACAGCATGTAAATATTTATTTATTCAAAAATATTTATTCAACTGACGCAACAAAATCTTGAAATAATGTTCCGTGTTTCTTGTTAGAGATGCGGATCTTGTTCAACATCTAACTAAACATCAATTATAGCGAAAAACTACGTATTATTTTTCCTACACTTCCCTGTTTCTGATTACGAAAAAAATAAGTATCTAATTCTTATGGCATAAAGAACTAGTTCCTTCAAGGTTTATCAAAACTTGTAATTAATGCTCAGATATTTAAAATGTCTACCGCGAACCACCAGCGGACGACCGTTGCTGTAGAACATATCATAAATACATTGAAATCGACAGAGGATAGGCTTAAGATAGTACCTGAGGAGGTAGAATTAAGTCACTAAAGGAAATAAGCACAGTACCAAGTACTTATTGATTTCAATTTGAAAGACATATCTCACCGCTCATTAAAATGTTGTACTTGCAATGATAACATTGCGTCTTATGGAGGAAACAATTATTTTAAAAAAGAGACCGATTTTTATATAATGATAATCATGGAAGTTGACTTTGATTTGTAGTATTTTTTTTACATCGCTTTTATCTATATGTCACCGGACGTTACAAAAAGATATTCCACGTTTTTTCCCAGATGACGAAACAGTTGCTCTCTTCGGACGCAACTTCTTCGTTCTTATTCATTACGAACGAGTCGAGTCACTTCCTCAATACTCTTTATACTGTTCTATTAACTGATACAAATAAATTGTGTCATGTTTTTTCTTCATTATAATTTATTACGTTTTGTTATAAAACAATTACAATTAAAATAAATAAAACAATTTTACTTCTGAGTTATTTGACTAACTAGGAGCGCTAGTCCCACATTAAGGATCTCGTTGAAATTATAAATATATACATTTATATATTTAAATGTATATATTTGTATTTGTAAATGGGAAATGTAGCTTAGTGCTATTGAAGTTACATGGAGCGATAGGAGGTAGGAGTTGGGTGGTAGGTCATTGTTAGTCGGTGGGCCGCTTAGCTGGGTTTACCAACAACTTGGCCCACGTGGAGGGGTTAGTAGAAGTAGTTAGTAAAAGAGTTATTGACACTAAGAGGAGGTGGATAGAGGAAGGAAGGTTTGCTTTTCAGTTGTCACAGCTATATGTGAAAAGCTAATATGTGAAACGCCCCATCGGGAATCGAACCCGGGGTGACTTTGTGACGAGCGACAACACTATGACCTGTGCCACCATTGTAATTTGAGATCGACGTGAGGCTGAGTTTGATCTTGGAGGGGACGTGTGTGTCCCAGAGTTGTGTGTGTAAATTTCTTGGAAATCGCTTTCCCGTTAACAGCGACCTCGTGTGCTCTGCGCGTAGGAAAGCTCTCGAACGCATGGGAGGTCATGGGAAGACGAAGGAGCTTCGACGAAAACACATTGAAACGACGATGGAGCAGCTATGCGGAAGGATTTGCTCATGAACGCTCGTTCGCACACTGCTCGGCCACGCACTCACTCTGCGAGGGAAGAGTGTGTGTTCGGACTTTTCTATTCGATCGTTTTTAGGGCGCAGATAAAGGACTAAAGTCAACAGAACGGAAAAAAAGAAGTTGTGAAATACTTTGCTTTTCAATTGATAGAATCCAATATCTTGAAGAATAAGAGAATAACCAAGAAAAATTTGTTTTCATATTTATTCTGATTTCACGTGATTTGATGTTTGTTCCGACAGCTTATTCGATTGAATATCCACCTAAATACAGAACGTGAGAAATAGTACGGAATCCTGTTACAATAATATTTAAAAATTACATTACGAAATATGTATGCAATTATATCCATGTCCGTGTTTCTTCTGCAGTTTTCTTTCGAGTAGAGGCGTATTTTTTATACAGGTTCTGTAGGCTCTTGCCTAAAAAACAAGAAATCTCGAATTTATAGTTATTTTAATACTTACGATTTATGACAATATATTCCGAAAATTTTGTATTTTGATAATAATGCGTACTTCTGAAATACCTTTTTAGTGTTTTATTAAATACAAATATGTTGATATTATGTTAATTATATAACACGTATCGAACTAATTTTATTGTTAGTAGTGTGTTGAAATGTTAAATCCTCTGCCTTACAACCCATTGATCGGAATTGATGGAATACGTCTCTTGCTTCATTCGGGAGACTTAATACGTTTATTGCCCTCCACGTGGTCACGCGCATTTTGTAAGTTTTGCTTCTTTGGTATTAAACTTATTATTACGAGATAAAATATGCTTCTGGGAAGTTCATCTACTCGGAGAAGTAATTAAGAGTTAAGTATTTATTTGAATTTTCTATCGTCTTTCATATTTAAATTGTTACGCATCCGTGAAAGCAAAAGTATTCTTCTACCGACTCATTCTGATTGTTAAACGTTTTCTATTATCGAGTCTTTATAACCATATTCGAGTTGTTGAAATTATCGGTTAACAAAAGCGTCGCTTTAATGCGGCACCGACGCTGCGCACACCGCGATTTCATTTGTGTTTGCGAGAATGGAAAGCGATATCCCCAAGAGACTCTATGACAGCGAGGGATCATCCGGACGCTCCCTCAGGCCACGCCCCTCCAAAGAAATAGGTCGCCACTGTGCTCTACCCTTTTGTAATGCGATGCGAAAACTGTACAGGCAGGCGCGGCGTCGGTGCGCCGTGGAGCGAGCGGGTTGGCGTCGCAGTCGCAGGAGGGGAGAAGGGAACACGAACATGGAAATCATTTGTACTTACGATGAATAAATAATTTATTTACCCTACAGTTGTGCATAACTCGGTGACAGTGAATACGAGAATATAAATAATTTAACTCACATTTTATAAACGAATAAAAACTTTTCCCCACAAATACATGCAAGTAATAACTTTGAAACATAAGAAAATGGCACATAACATATCAATATATTTAAATACAGCGCTCTCCCTTAATCCACAACTGACAAAATCATTATCACGACGAATTAAAGATTTATCACTAAATATTCTAATATATAATATACACAATAGTGAGAATGAAGAAGTAAAATGATAATAAAATGTAATTCGTAAGCACTGTATTTAAAAATATTTTTGAATATACATCATTTAATTGACTTCTATGGAAGATCATTCGTATATTTATACATAGCGGGTTTTTTTTGGGCAAAAACGTTAACAATTACGTACTCGACATAAAATAGAATGATGAATCCACAATCAACAGTTTCTTTTGTATCATACCTAAACTGACAAGTTGCAGTAAAATAGTTAAAAATGGAAACTAACTACCATAACATGTTCTCCAATCCAATCAATAGACATATTTCCCATGACATAAACTTAATTCACGCGAAGAAAATTCCCACATTTTGAGCGTCATGCTCTTGCGGACGAAATAGTTTCCTATTGAATCGGATTCATTTACTCTATGATACAATGGATACATTTAGTGATACAAACAAAGAGAGGATATATCCAAACTTTACATCCAGACGCCATAATTTGAAGAAGTGACTAGGACAGCACATATACTCTTAAGCCACAAATTAAAATTCAACCACTTATAACTCGACAGCGATTTGGATATATTATATCCAAGACGTTGGCGAGTTTTGTAGTAGGTTTTTTTCTGTATCATGACCTAATTCTCAAGTGAGAACTCCTATAATATTAAGCGGTCAAGAATCATATAAATTTAACCAGAGTTTTTTCAATCCAAAGTTTTCCGGTAGGCGTACCCGGACATACTGGTCTATTATGTTTTCTGTATCGAACCCAAAGCTTCCATAGGTTAGTCTCCACGTACTTAGTAGTAGGCACACACAGTAAATAAAAAATACGTAACATTTTTTCTTTTCTTTTTAGCGTCGTCAACAATAAAGTTATTTATTTGCTGTTTCTGGAAGTATGTCAACGCAGAATTCATTTGAACAGAAACTTTGGTTTCACCATTCGCCTATGTTTATTTTCGTTTGAGTTGGTGCGAGCACATTCGACAGAATATCCTCATAAGTCGTATTCTTATTTTACGTTATATTTAATTTTCTGCACTTTTTCCTAAGTTTCATATCGTGCGTCATTTGTATTCAGGATCTGATATAAGTTCGAAGCCCTCTCACCATCTCACCAGATAATAAAACCAAACTTTTCATTTAGTTACCCATTGCTTGGAGTCCATATTTTCTAACTTTCATAAAATACTTTAAACGATCTTATTCGTGAGTTAGGTCGTGGCATTTTTATGCTTTTTGGCAAAAGGAGGTTCAGGCCATGAGGTCTGCTCTTCCACCTAACCGATGGACTTGGGTAAGGGAACTGAGAAGGAGAGACGTTGGGATGCCAGGGAACTTACGATACAGAACCGACATTTGTCAGCAGTAGGTGAGAGAAACCCCAGCTGAAAACCTCACCTAGCTCGGCCGAGCAAGTTTTGAACCCACGCTCTACCGCTCAGCCAATGGGATCGTGGAACCACTAGACCTCCGCTGTCGGTTTTCATTACAAAATAAGACTGTTTTGTCAATTTCATCATGATTGTCGGAGACGCTCCCGAGAAAAAAACAACTAATTCATTATACAATAGTTGCTCTTATAACAAATAGTATAGGATGAAGTATTTAGTATTCTTTTCACGGCTTTTCATGATGAGAGGACACAGACGCTGGCTGAACTCCGTCTTTGTCTCTCGTAGTCCGACGTCTTCCAACCCCGAGTATCTCGTTTTGTGCGCTCATGAAAGGGGATGCAGAAGGGGATGAGTATGGGAAAGAGGGGAAGCAGCTGCGTCTCCGCCACCAACCACATTCGCCGCAGGGCGGAGCGAGGGGAGCGGGGTGGCAAGTCGCTTGTGACAGCCCCGCCGCGGCGCTGATGGCTTTGACTGTCGTGGGACAGCGGCGGAGGACCGGTCTCAATATACGCGATGTGGTGGAGTGGGGAGAATGGATGGAGGCAGATCGTGCAAGCGAATGAGACATGAATGAGTCCAGTATTAACCTATTTTATACTTTTCAATCTCATTTTGTAAACTTCTCCTTCTCGTCATCCGTTACATATTGCTTCTAATCAGATATCATTACAAAAGATTTGTTCTTGGACAGGGAGAGGAACATAATTTCACATTTTAACAATGTACTCTTCCTCTCACATTTGCTTTAACAAATTATCTCATTTGGAATGGTAGCAACTTTATGAACTTCCTACAAATTAGCTCCCACGTGACCCTAACACTAGGGTTGCCAGCCGTCCCTATTTTGTCTGAATTGCACTTAAAAACCTTTCGACAATTGACCCGTGTCCAAC
>NNCF01127097.1:189547-216210 GCA_002313205.1 Laupala kohalensis | reverse complement strand
AGGTATTCGGATAACTAACACAGAGATTGGGTACTTTTTTTTTTAATTTGTGGATACTCTGAATTGCAGAGAAAGAATTCCATCGTTAACAAACTGCAGGCAATGTGAACTTCGGAGGTTCAATAATAATTTCTCATTTATAGTTCTTTATGAATTCTCCCCCCCCCTACCTAAAATAAATAAAATGAGACCAAATTATTTAAAATGAAAATTTCATGCAGATTTTATAATTTAATTTTAAATTTCAGTCAATTTCTGAGCAGATAAACTTGAAAACTTTCCTCAATATATTGCACAAGTTTATTTTCTGTACGTAGTTATTGGAATCAACACACCATAGGGACTTGCAGATAAAGAACGTTGGTTGTGGAACTGGCGGTGAAAATGGGTGTGGTTTCAATGGCGACAGGGCGAGTGGTTTATGCACACTTTATCCCGTGTGGTCGGGTGGTCAACCCAGACCACGCCTCTTACTCGGACAAAAGCATCGGCGCCTTTACATAAACAAGTTTATCACTATGTTGCCACTACATGATGTTGGACTCGTGTATTTGCGTTGAGTACTCCAACTGCAATTAGTTACAAAAACCGGTAAAAATGACCGGTTTCGAGTACAATGGGAGGTTACCATTTATTACAATCCGATAATAGCATTATTTCCCCCCACACCTCTACTGGAATTCCCGATCTATTGTTTGAGTTTTACTCTTGGAGTTATGAAAAAGAAAAATCGTGTATCCCAAGTTTTCATTTCTCCCTTCAATCTTAATGGGTGAGATATCGCGTTTCAAGTCAGCAACTGAAATCGGAAGACGTTAAATTTTTCTCTTATTCGTTATTTATCAGTTGAAGACGTTCATTCTATTGTTCAGTGATGTACGTTGGATGCCCTACTCTCGCAAAGATTTTGTAAGATGAATTTTATCTAAGTTTATATTCCTGAATAGGCTTCCGTTCGTCGTCCCCGCATTGCGAGCACGATTCTCTTGCGATAGCGATGTCCGACTTTTGTCTTACTTAACCCGCGGACCATTTTCCATACGTTTTCCATCGCTCGGGCCGACACTGGATGAGGCTTGGCGAAATGATGCTCGATGATTAAAGGTAATGGGCCCTATTTATTTATCTGTGCTACGATATTTTTTATCTCATCAACAAAATAATATTTTAAGCTGGAAAAATTAAGTAGTATAGTTCTCATAAAAAATATTTTCATATTCAGCCGTTAGTTGGACTTATATGGGATGTCATATACAAACGATCAAGTGGGTCGACTTATCTACGGAAGGTCAAGTTTCGAAAATTTTTGAAGATGAAGGGAACAATAACAGGAACTGAATGAAATATATAAATTATAGGTTAAGGATTAAAGAAGTGTAAAGACATATCTATAATTTTCTAAAATATTTTATTGAAACTAAAGTATTTACTGAAAACGAAGAATAGATCACGTGTAAATTGCTTTACTTATTCACCTATAAAACCTGTATGATCCATTTGTTACTAAAATGCCCGGACTCGTAGAAATTTTTTATCTTAGCACCAACCGTTGCAGAAAATTAAAAAAAAAATATTCTGCTTCGGGGCATAAATGGAGGTCGTACTGATATACTGAAAGTATCGATTTATTCAGATGTATCGATGCACCCACGTAGAGTGACGTAGGCTCCACTTCACTCAAGGAAAGATTTGCTGCGCGCTGCAAGTCAACTACTCTTTCACCTCAACAGAAACATGACCGGGGGATATTTGCACAAGAAGAAACACTGAAATGCATGTATTCACTCCGCACAAGACCACTCTCACAAAGCACAAGGCACGAGGCCGAGGGCTCCCAAGAAATATGAAGTAAGCTTTTTCTTACACAGAAGAAGAAACCTTTTGCTTCGTGCTTCTTTCTTGCGACATTGTACTGAGCACTATTACTTTGAAGAATATTACCCAGAAACGAGTAACGACTTGAACATGTTAAAAACACTCTCATCCATCTACACAATATTCTCATTATCTTGATTTAGTAAAAATATTCGTGTTACCTATTAGCCATTTCCATCTACTGCTCTGAGTGCGCACTGGAACCTGACAAACACGTCGTCGCTTCGCGTGTGTTCCCCACTCTAGCGCGGGATGCACGATTTGGGCTAGGCCATTCTTAGTCGCGAAAGTTTACGAAACTACAATAATTTAATATAAACAACTACTAACATATCAACAAATAACCTTTTTGTATTCATGTGCATATAATACAATATTATCTGGGTGACCGCGCTTCGCTCGGACGGCTCACGAAATGGCCATATGGTTTTCAATTAATCTTAAAACGTATTAAGTTGGAAATGGACACAGTAAAAGTAATAACACCATTTTGAATTAATTTCTATTATTTGAATTGATAAAAAGTGTTATTTTGAACCCTGAAAAATAAATACATCTATAGAATTTTGATATTATTTAGAAACAACGATAATTTATTATAAATTTAATAATTATACAATCGAAATAACTTTTTTGTTGGTATAAATTTTATTTAAACAATTAGCAATTATTTTCATAATTTTCAACTAATAATTATTACATTTTATTGGACTCGTAATTATCTCTTGACGTCAAGCTACAAAAAACATTTTTAATAATTACATAAAAGTAAAAATATTTGCTGGTGATAAATTAGCAATTAATAAGTAGTAAATTATTGGGTACTTTTCCAGACTTGGGAAAAGTTAGCCAAAATTCCCTGACATTTCCAGATTCTGATCTAGTATTCATTTTACATCCTGGGAGACCTTCGGGAATCGAAACGCGAATAGTAGAGAAAGTTGAAGAACCGTTGCGAACAAACCCCAAGGACTTCCCCACGTGTCATACTTTGCTTTCGAGACGATGTCTTACAGCGCGACACATTATGTTCGTATTTATGCAATTATGCCTCTATTTCCATAAGTCCATCTTCCGCAACCGCTCGACTTTCTCGTTAAACACGTGAAGAGTTTTCGCGGAAACTGTGGAACGATTTTTTACTTGAAGAGCCTTCGGCAACCACTTGTCCTTAGAGGAACTCCGTCACAGACGATTGATACTCGATGACCGTTGTCTGTTTGCTGACGTACTGTCCGCAAAGAATCTTTAGAGGTGACGGCACGGTGTCTCACTAGCATCATCGTCGGATTTTTAATTTTTATATTTTATCTTATAATTTACTTCGTGTCCCTTCCTCAAACAGAGTCAATACAGGGTTTTTATACGATACAGTTTCTAGTACGTACTTTGTTCTTTTTTTATTAATTGAACACGAAGAAATTATCTTGACACATTTTTAGTACCTCACGCAAACACACAATTTTCCCGCAGAAATTCGAAAATACAGTGTACTTCCTCTCCGTTTCTATTTAATTCTGTTAATTTCTTGGGTTTATCATATCTATTTTCATGGTAGGATGGAACAATTGGTGGGATTTCACATTGATTCGTTTAATTATTACATGCAGAGTGATTTTACTGCATTTTGTGTAATACTTAATAGGTCAGCCAATAGGGAAAAAAGACAAAAAAAATATCAAGGAGGTAGAGCATTGTTTTATCGCGTAAAATACGAAAATCTAATACCCTCCATGTCTTTTGAAGGATAGTAGAGGAGGTCAATTTTTTTTTTTTTGAGTTCGATATTCGATCATTGATTTCACCAAAATAGTAGAAATAGTAGAAATGGTCTCAACTTAACAGTTTATTTTGTAAAGTTTTCGATGGAATTGGGAGTCGCTATTGAATAAACTATACAACATAATAAAAAATATGGAAAATAGAACAATAATTAATGCATTTATTTTATTTTACCCTATCTTTGGTATTTTTGTATTGTTTTTGTTTTACTGGAATTTTCAATGTTAGAAGAACAACAAATAATGATGACAATGCCATCGAAAACTATATTTGATAATTTAATATACTTGATTGAGACCATTACTACTTGTACGTATACAAATTGAATGTGAATTATTGTAAAGTATCAAAAAGAATAAAATATTTCGCCCACGATTGTACGCAGTACTTCAATCGCAACCTCAGGCCTATTCAGTTCCGAGGAAGATTGCAGCATAGCAGCCGATAAGTCAACACTCTCAAAGATGCGGCACCATTCGGATAGCACAGCACAATATAGTTAAGATAAGTATGAGTACGAAATGTTACAATTATGAATTATTCCAAATTACGCAAATTAAATAAATAAATTTATTGTCAAAAAAACAGTACAAACTGCGTACGACCACGTGGAGGACTATAAACTAATTTACTCTCCGGAGGCAAGCAAGGGACCATCCCATCAATTAAGAAAAAAAGTTCGCTTCGTGTTATTATATTAACAGAATATGAACAAATTTGTATTTAATAATAATTAACAAAGTTATTTCACTAGTACGTACTATTACTAAACTAGATCAGTCGAAAAATATTGTTTATCGAACTATTACAATAACTCTAAACTCAAGATAAATTATTGCAAAAGACCGACGTGTCAAGGAAAGTGTCAAAAGAATCTGTATAAAAAATCCGCATCTACCCGAAGAAAAACCCGGGCCAGGATGGAAAACCCGGGGTATCTTAAAATAGAAATTAGTATTTCGATCAAAAATTATTTACGGAACCAAGGCAAAGCAATGACAATGACGAGAATTAAAAAAAGGAATGTATCAATGAATTTAATAATTTAATTTAACAAAGACATAATTTTTACTAGACTAAAGTCTTGAACTCTTATATTATACCCCACACAATAATAAAAAGTATTTCTCTCCTGACGTGACCTCACTCGACCTACAACACGTGAGCACTTTCGAAACAAAGAAATCCTCATGTCTCGAGGATCATCGTCGCAACAACGCAGACAACAGACATGCGACCGCGCGCAGTACAGAGCAATGCGCATGCGCACTTCACCTCTTGAAACAATTGAAGCATTGAATGGCGGTTGAACGGACTTGTAACGGCACTGCGACACTTTCGAGGTCATTGGCCAGGCACCTACGCAACAATGGCCATCGACGACAAGCAGGAAGGAGTGTTACTGGAAGGTATTGTCAGAGGAACTTGAGAAGGTCTAGTCTCATTGCGCCCCTAATTTGCGTATTGTATTCGATAACGCATACTCCAAGTTATGTAACTTTCCCGGAAATTATTCAATAGGAAGGTCTAACACAAATTGCCAACTTCTGTGGATTAAAGTTATATCCAAATAAATATTTATAGTGGTCACAAAACCGACTATTTACTGTTTAGAAATACATGTCAATAACACAACGTACTACGACACAAGATAATATTCGTTCCACACACTCGATGTAGAAAGAACAGAAGAGTGCCGCAAGCAAGCTCTGCACTAACATCAAGCCTTTGATGTTGACGAGCCCTAAAGCCCCACAAAAAAAAAAACAAAAAAAAACATCAAGCCAGTGAGACAAACAATAAATAAATAAATAAATTATTGTCAAGAAGCTGCTACAAATTGTTTATGACCACGTCGAGGGCAACAAAGTAATTTACTGCGACTAGTATACAAAAACTAAAAAATACAGTGCGTTTCCGTTCAGTTTATTTTTCTTAAGTTAAATTTCTCGAAACAAAGAAACATGATTTCGAGTGTAGGTAGCACAAGAGTATAAAATTCAGGATCAAAACCATTGTTTAATTTACACGTACTCGTTTGTAATCTTTAGAACATTTCTTCTCGATCTTGACACGAACATGGACCGTATCTCTAAAGCACCTACTCGAATCGGGGTTTTCTCCGGTTTTCCTTCGAAAACTGTAGTCCATCCAACTGGAGTTTTAATAATTTTACCTGAAAGTTAATTACTTAATGTTAATGTCTGTGGTCATACGCAGTTTTGATAAAATAATGTTGAAGATACATAATATTACTTTTTTTTACTACTTACAATTTCGAACACTAATACTTATTTAGGTGTTTGTAAAAGTATAATCGTTGAGTATGTGCGAAACCGTTTCGAAAACTGTTCGCTAGATTTCGATAAAAATGAAGATTTAGCGGCTGCCTTGGTCTTCAGATCATGCCCGGCGACTCCCCTAATCACAAAATATTCTAGTAAAATTATATTTCAAACTAGATTCCTTTTTACAAAACAGAATAGCTGTAAATATGAAGTACTAGAAGTAAAAGATTAAAAATATAAAAAATACAGTTTGTGTGAGTTGTTTTCACATTTTTTTGTGTTCATTTCTTGAGGGGGTTCGGCGACGAACTAGTATTGTTATTTTCAGGAAGATATTGTTTCGTCCCATTTTTGCTCAAATTTTTAAATTAAGACTTCTTTATTTTTTTCTACTTGTACGCCAATCTTTATTATATTCAATTATCATTTTTATTGCAACTTATTGGGACATTATCCATCAACTTGACCTGTTTGAACATTTCTTCAGGTATAGCACATCTTCAGGTGTCTGACGGCACTGGAATTTGAAATCAGGGTAATTTGGTTTTCCAGGCAAGGACGCTACCACTGGCTCACTAGCATCTTTTATTTTATTCGTGCAATATTATTGTCAGGAAATTGCGCATTGACGATGCTGCATTGACATCAAGAATCGGAGAGTTTCTCGGACCGTCAGTTCACTTGCCAACACCCAAGCTAGAAGTTATACATCGATCAGTTACGAGCACTACTACATTTATTTCCTCGAGAGCAAAACACTCGTGAAACCGAGCACATTACTTCTCCGCGATTAAGGATCGACCCTCACCCTCGCCCCCAAAGCACTCGAAATGTGCATGAAAAGAGCCAGTGTATAAATGTAGCACAGCCCTCATCTCTTGGTTGAGAGCGTGGTGCTTGAGAAGGAAGCTCTTGAGAGAGGAAGACTTCACTGCAGGTTCGTCACTGGGATGACATAGAGACCCTATATTAAGGGTCTTAATATGGGGACCTTTAATATAGGGTCTCTAGGATGGCACACGCCACGATGCTCAAGGGAGGACGAAGACTTCGGCACTGGCTCCTTCCGAAGGAGGTGCTGGCGTTAATAGATCCCGTACAACTTATACTCCAAGTCATGTAACTTTGCCAATATGGCTGCCTAACACGAATTGCCAACTTCTAAGAATTTAAGTTATTTCAAAATAAATATTAATAGTTGGCACAAAAGCGACTATTTGCTATAAAGAAATACAAATTGATAACACAACAAACTAAGACACAAGGTAACATTCGTTTCACAAGCTCGATGAAGAAAGACCAGAATTACGTCAAAAACTCCATTAAGGTGTAAAACGGTGTGTGAACGACATAGAAATACATCTTATCTCGTTTTGATAACCCGCCCATGATATGTAGTCTATAATTTAATCTTTGTATTTCGTTGACCGAGTTTTATGTCGATTCTTACATGTTTGGACAACAGCGATGTCTCAGAAAAAGTTCTTATTGTACGTTTTCAGTTTTGAAAAGAAATAAAAGCTTGTTATCTCGACTCTTATGTGAACAAAAAATGACGCGAAAACAATATTTCATGTTAAAAATTAGATTAATAATTTATCTTATACTTTGCACACCATTATTAAGTTTATATGGAAACGTCTCCACATTTTTGGGGATTTATTTTGAATGAATTAATTCGAGTACATCAAAATAAATCTTTGTGTTCTTTAAAATGAAAGAAACAAAACAACTAATGGTTTAGTTGTACTACATTCCCTGTAGATTTTTTAATATAAATATTAAATTTTTCCTTCAAAACCTTTTCTTTTCTGAAAGCTAAAAATAAATTAACAAGTTTCACAGAGTTCTCAGGCACATTACCATACAAACACTACGCAACTGGCTACTCAAACATTCCTATTACCTCGAAAATTTATTCAACCGCTTGTACGCAAGCAACATTTTACAAATGAATTTCACCAAAGGTCAAAAATATTTGCGGTTTTTAATGTGAACGAGAGGTTTTTTCCTTGCGTAAAGAAAAAAAATACACAAACCAAGCCACTTCACAGTGCCACATGTGCGATCGGAACGATACCTATTGGCGCAGAATGTTTAGTAGGCTCTCGAGCACAATACGTCTAATTAGTCGCGAGCGAAGCGGTCAGCCACGGACGGCGCGAGGGTCTCGCAACAGAAAGAAATAGAATGGGAGGAGGAGGAGGAGAAAGAACGAAAGGTTCAGGTGCACCTGTTACATGGAAACAGAAGCACGAGAGCTATAACGGAATCTTGGAGTGCAAGAAGAGGAAAGAGAAGCGGAGAAGAATTGTAAAAAATAAAAAGAGAATTATACGGGAAACGTCAGCGAGGGAAGTGTGAGAGGGGGAAGCACGAGAGCGTAAGGGTTGCAGGAAAGAATTAATGAGTGCGCCCTTTATAAGTGTTGCTGCTCGCCCAGCCGCCGGTCATTCAATGGTCGGAAGAAGGCGGGGGTGGAACAGCAAGGATGGGTTGGGGTGGGGGGGGGGAGAAACAGCGTTCGCAATGACCAGTAGCAGCAACCAGCAGCTCTTGACCCCATTGAAAAGACCACCACTAAAATTAAACTGGATATTTAATGTCCAATTAGACTTAGCATGAATGTATAAGCGGAATAATGCTCGTTCCTGTATACACACAGCCGGTACTTGAAGTGGCGAGCGGAGCGGGACGAGATGGGATGGGGTTTTAAATCACTAAGGCAGAACTAACTCACGGCCAGAAGTTATGTCTGTATTTTGTATTAAAAACGTTCTACACAGAGACCGGGCGTATTGGTAAAAATACACTTTAATTACCCAACGGAAAAAAAAATTCTGAAGACAGCAGAATAACTTGTTGAACTCTTCTGAGAGTGGAATGACCAATTTGTAATAAAAATAAACTCGCTGCGGTTTGCAAGAGCAGTCCCCGCACTCCACCCCTCGTCGATTCGTTAACGGCGCCGACCACGAAGCGGAGAAATAAAAAAACTATTTTGTCGAGAGAGAAAAACTTCTCCGCGGATACACGTATAAACGCGTACAAATCTTACAATGAAAAAGGCTTCCGCGCTTTTCTCCAATTACGAGTATCCGAACGGAAGGACGGTGGGTGGGTCGGTCGACTCTGGCCACTCGACGCATTTCGTAAAGACGGGGAGGGATGAGGAATCTGGGATTCTCGTTAGGCGTCCGAAGGCTCGTTAAACATCCCCCTTCCCCATCCCTGACGGCCACTCCAATACTCCCAGAGTCAGCCACTCATTATATTTCGCTATCTGGACAAGCCACCGAGGTCTCAGCGTGGAATCGCCAATGGAGAGAAGGGCTTAGAGCTGCACTGGTTATCGTTTCGGTTTGAGAGGTTTACGAAACAGTGAAGGGCTGCGAAGAAATCGAAGAGGAGAGGAAGCTTCAAGAAAATAATTCCCGTGGAAGATATTTTCAAATTGAACAACCTCCGCTTTACTTCAGATTTATATCTCATTTATTTTTAATTTCTTTATACATTTTTTATACTTCACGAATTTTAGACCGAGACGTTGATCGTTCATTCCAGTATTTTTTTTATTGCATCGTAAAGAAAAATAGAAATAATTACTATTAGACTTCGCAGGTATTAATTGAACATTAAATTACGTGTTTGGAATATTTGTGTAATTTTTATGTACTTCTAAGTTATTTTTCCTTTCAATATTAAAAATATTCAATTTATCTAATATTAAATATATTTAAAATATTCAATTTATCTTTTTTTAAAATCATTTTTTAAATTCAATTTAAATAATTTTAAGTTACCAGTACTAGACCAATATGACAAGTGCCTCAAGGGGTAATAAAATAACATTTTGATCACCAACAAAATAAGCGTAATGTAGAAATTCACATGAAACCTATTTTTTTTTACTATCACATGAAAATAAAATGTGAGTTTTTGAAATGCGGCCTTCCCAACGATATTTGTTTGTTGTGAAGGTAAAAACCTCTTTTTTCCTTTTTACTTGTGTATAGAATGTACACTTGAATCTCCGTTGAAACTCGTTGTTTCTAGATTTCCGATTCCTGGAAGAAGCAAGCGCCTGGCGCCGATGGTGAATTCCCCTATGCATACAGAGCAGGCATGCTCAACCCGAGGTCCAGGAGCTGCACGAGACCCAGCAAAACACATGTCGACTTTCGATTTCTCACGAAAAATTTCATTGCAAATTCTACGAATTTTATCAATTTAGGAGCGAAAAACTGAATTTATTCAGTTTTTCAGAAATGAGAGATTCATAAAATTATTGGAAATTGATTAAAACATACTCGGAAAAATGTTGTGCGAGTAGTTACTTCTCGACAAAGTAGGAGGGCTACTGCTCTTGCTTTCACTTCAACGTAACCAAGCAATAGTCACCAGCCGATAGCCAGATATTGAATTTTCCGTACGTATTTATTTCAAGGGGGTGATTCATGTCATCACATCAGCTTTCCCATCTAACCCATTCTTTTCGGTAGAAAAACAAGGAAAGAGAGTAGTTGTTACCGAATCGACATTTGTCAGGAGTGGGGAAAGAAAACCTCTGGTCGAAAATCTCACGCAGTTCCGACGAACAGGGTATCTAAATCACGTTCTCCCGATCAGTAGTAAGTTGGAATCGAAAACTCTATCGCACACTATAGCTGTCCCTAACGATAGTTAACAATCGAGTTGAAACTGAAAGCAGGTGTTGAGCACCCAGGTCAGAAATATCCGTTCAGATCCATCGAACCACCGATATATTAATTAGGTTTCTAAAATCAACATCAAATGTGTCATTAATTTATCGTTGTCACCTTCTTACAATTCAAAATAACTTTAACGAGTGTACGAATTTTCTATAGTTATTTATTTATTTATTTTATGCCTTCTGGCGACATTTAGGCCACGAGGTCCGCTCTTCCGCCTAACCGTTGGACTTGGGGAAGGGAATTGGGAAGAAGAGTTGTTGGGTTGCCAGGGAACTTACGCTGCCGAACAGACATTTGTTTGTGGAGTAGGTGAGGGAAACACCCGCCACGAGGTTGGACACCCCTCGCACAGAACGTCTCCACGGAGACGTGTTTAGAGCGGCGAAGCGGAAAAAGTAAATACGCCGAGTGTACACCTGTTCAGACATCATTATTTGTTCTTTAATACGTCCATTGGTTTGTCTTGCAAATCAAATTATTCACATTTATACGCTCATCATTTTTCTTGAAATGTTCGTGGAGGTAATCAATCAATCAATCTAGTTTGCTGAATGAAATATTCCAAGATTGGGAGTAACATCTATCATGAGAAACGATGCCTACATTTACCGATACCTTCGCTGAATACAAACGTCTTACGAACGTTCTTAGAAACGTCTAATGCGAAAAAATAAACCACTTAAATTATTTATTTATTTAATTATTTTGGCAGATAAGTTATTAAAGACTTACCACCTTATTACGGAGGAATAACATTAATTAAATTTATTTTATTTGCGCTTTGAAGAACACAACGTTTCGACTTTCGGTTTAAGTCGTCGTCAGTTGTAACAAATTATAACAAGAAACATAACAACCGAACTGACATGATACCAACTTGATGCTGACATGATATTAAAAGTAAATATTTTTACAAAAGAGCAGAAACTACACAAACATGTTATAATATTGTATTATAAATACCAGATATCTTTTGTGTGTCTGTGCGTAAATTCAAACTCCCGCGTGTATATTTTTATAAATATCATTTCGGATATGCTACGTCTGCAATAATTTGACTTCTTTGTCCCGATATACCTAATGTGTGTTATCCCAAATCCATCAAGTGACATCATTATTAATGCAATGTGAGGTTACTACACTTCCTTCAACTGATTGAAAAAAGAAGTTAGAAACAGCGCATCATCAGGTGGAAGATAACTTTATCGCCTGGAAATAAGGAAGTGTTTTGTCCCATCAATTCGAATCCGAACGATAACGGAGAGAAAACTCAGGTTCGGGTGGGAGTTTGGTCACACGGTGAGCTAGTTATGGAAAAAAAATTGGAACATAATCTATGCGACCGATAATTATTATTACTGAAGTCTTCAGAGAGAAAAATATTTTTTAACAATAAAAAGTAAATAAATAAATGAAATAAATAAATATTATTGCCAAAAAAGCATTTGAAAATTTCGTATGACCACATTGGGGATAATAAACTAAGTTACTCTCCGGAAACAAGTAAGGGACCATCCCACCAATTCCGATCAAGGGCACAAGGGCAGTTATTATTTATAAAAAAATTAATAAAATACATACTGTTATGAATTTATTTTTCCAAATGAATCGTAGATATAATGTGCAGTGAAAGTTCGAGATTAGTAATAAAAAAAAGTTTTAAACGACATTCCCGCCTATGGAAAATCCACCACTACCTGGGGGAAAACCGGAGGAAAACCCTGGCAAGAAATTCAGACTTAAAATAAATCAGCATGTATTTCTTGGAAACTACTAGAAAAAAGGTACCTTCACCCCTTTACTAAATAGACTTATTACATAATTCATCGTTAGAAAGAATACATAAATCTTCACTTTGAAAATAATAAAGAAAATTTAATGTGTTTGGAAATTGAAACCTTCCACCCGTTTCTTGCCCCGAGCCCCGGCGCGACGTCACCAAAAGGCAACACTCTTTCTCTCCCGCCCCCCTCTTGGCACGACGCCCCCAGCGCAATGTAACAGCTCCCTTCACCACCACCCTTCGCCATGAATACCAAGGCTACGCGTTGCAAGTGTCGCACAAGGGGGTGGGGGATGGAGGGGTCTCTCTCCATAAATCCGTGGCGCCGTCACTCGCACCATACATGCACCGTGCGCCGCTGTCACAAACTTTTAATGAGCGCATAATTAATTCCCCAGTTTATCACCGTTCACCGCCCAGTGCCCAGGCGCATTGTCCGTCGGCGCCGTGAAACTGTTAGCGAACGTTTAATTGGTGGGGACGATATAACGTCTGTATCGCTCGCAAGCGCGGAGCGGCGCGCGGGAGAGAGAGCTAGCGAGGGCCGTAGCGCGGACCCCTGCGGTACGCCAGAACGTCGGTGCCGCCTCCCACCATAAACCAACAGGCGACGGCTGCAATTGTGCCACTCAATTTATGTACCAACTCGAGTCTATAGGCTTGTGATAAAAATGACGAGTGTGAGGGGGGGGGTTGTGCGCGCGCGAAGGTGGGGGGGCACAAAGGAAGCGGAGAACGCGGCGCGGAGCGCACGCGCGTGTCCGGAGCAGCGTCGCCACCTGATATATAGCCATTGTGCGGGGCACGACGCCGCGCCGCCACGACAGTTAATACTGGTGTTCTATTCAAGCTCAGTCATTAGCGAGATGAAGTGGCACAGAAACCAGCTTTTGTTTCATCCTGGGAGCTTAGGCCAAGTGCCAGGCGACGGTGCCAGTGTCTTCTTGCTGCTGCGCGCGCGGCCGCGGCGGTGTACGAAGAACGGTAGGGGTAAAGGGGGAAGAGGACTTGCGAACTTTAGCGGGCACCCATTGTAATTGTCCAAAAGGAGAAGCGAAGGAGAAGCGACCATAGCGCACGTCCACAAAGACGATGCCGCGGCGGCGCAGTGCGGAGGCGCGTATACACACACACACACGCACTACCCGCCACTGCCAAATGGCGGAGTGAGGGCGCGCGCGCTCATTACGGCACAAAAGACGCGAACCTCACGCCCCCGCACGCCGGAGCGCTTTTATCTGGCTGTGATGCGACACGTTTCACTTCTTTTGTCTTCACTCTTCATTTGCTGCAATTTTCGCTCCGATTGTTCTCGTATGTTTGTGGCCAACCGCGCGATCTAATTTTAAAATTTATGATTATTCCGCCCGAAAAGATCTGATCAATGCTTTCCCTTGTTCAGCGAGTCATATTATTTTTAATAGAACAAAATTTAACGAATGTTTTCTTTCCCGGACACAATTCATATTTTTTAATTGAATCTCCTTCCACATTCCCTCCAGCAGGAAAAAAAATCTAATTTCCGTTCTGTCAAACTGTATGTACAATGTTTGGGAAGAGTAATTGCAATTGAGAATAAATACTTCCAAAAGTGTATTACGAAGTGGAGGACGAAAGAAGTATGTCCGGTATTAGGGGAGCGTTAGTGTTAATAGCTGTGGAGTTCCACAAGGCTTGTGTCATAAGCGGAACAGCGACGAACCGTGCGGAGGCATTCTTCCTTCTCCTCTGCTCTTCCTTCTCGTATAATATACTTCTATACACTCTTGGTCACTCCATGCCTCGCATTCCGCGGAAGGAAACGGCCCCGATGCTGCGTCACAATTTCATAAGGAAACCTAACACTCTTCGACGTTTAGGATCGAAGCAATGGCATCGCAGTGCGGTAAGTTGCTATTCAAGATACTCGAAAAAAAAACTGTTACAAATCAGCTATTAATTTTTTTATGTTCGGACAAATGTGATAGAAAATATTACACAAAAATATTGACCTGAGAAAAGTGATTGGTAAAATACAATGATTTTGAATGCCCGAAGAAGTATCCATAGTCCGTTTTCCATTAAAAACCATTCCAAAAATTTCACACTAGAATGTTGTTGCGTCCCTAAACATGGATGTTTCTTTTGGAGAGATCGCAGTTACGAAATTAGCGGAATCACGTCGAATCAAATTTGCAAATTATCGTTTTAGGCGTCTGGAACATTTTATTCTTTTTTATGTGGAAAAAGAGTTCAAGTTTATCTCCGAGACCACGTGTTCGGTTGTTCATACGTGAATATAATTTATATAATAATTGTACTAATTAACAGAGAATTGAAAGCATAAGTTCGATTTAATTTGTTTCTGGAGGGAAGATACCCAAACTTTCATGGTTATACACTTATCAATGAATCGAACAAGACTCATATTATATATGGCGACTGTCAATATAGGGGAGCGTCTAAACTTCAGCGAAGTACCTTGTAACATAACGATAAAGAATAATGTAAATAGCACGACTCCGAAATGTGTACATATTTTTATCCTAACGTTGGCTATACTGAGTACTACATCATCATAAATCCAGGAAGTGTGCCAATAGAGTTCATACTTTTATTACAATTAACGACCATTATACTATCAAAATAAATAAGTATTACGACTTTAGTATGTTTGTGTAAATTTTGCTTTCTCATTAACATATTATGTGTTTATATTTACGTTTAATATCATGTTCAATTGTTCTGTTGTTAAGTTTTTTGTTATAATTTGTTACCTGACGACGAGTTCACAATAAAGTAGAAACGTCGTGAACTCCATTATCAGAAAATATATATTTTTCGTCCATACTAGGGTCGTGAGTCTAATTAATTATTTACTTCAAACTTTTACTCACAAAAATTGTATTTGTCAGGTTGGAGAGCAAAGTACGTGTAGCCCGTTCCATATGATACAGTATTTGCAATTAAGTCATCTTAGAGCCGACTGATACAGCCCTAGTGTCGAAAAGAGGAACTAGGATCATCTCGGACGTGTGAGAGGTAACACGGAGCGATGAAATTGTCGACACGCGCCAAGATAACTGCGACAAGCGCTCGGAAGAAGGGACGAAGGGCATATTTGGGGCCCATTAGACGCGAAAGGGCGTCGTGAGTATGTGAGCCCCTTCCCTACGGCCATCGCTCGCTGGCGCAAAAGAATGCAATAATAACATAATAGGAAAGCTGGCGCCACCTCCGCCTCCTCTATGTGAACGAACGGAAAGACGTTGCGATGAACTGTGGCAAGATGGCGATTCAAGAGGAGAAGCAACGAACGAAAATACAGACGCAATTTAAAAAAATATAGTTTAATTAAAAGAATAATTGACAGCGGGATCGTAGAGGTGTCGTCTCCATTCACGGGGCTAGTGAATGCCGTTTTCCAACGCTGCACAGTGGGGTATAACAAGACGAAACCTGGCCATTTTATTCCGTTAATTAGGTGAATTAAGGTGGAAAATTAATGTTATGTATATAAAGTGTTATACCCATTATTTTTGTTAAAAAAACTTGTATAGAGCTTCTTATTAATTGTTTATATTTGATACACAACATCGCGAATCAAAGATATATTAATCTAAACATGACAGTAGTTCATTAACATGATCAATGAGAGTTTGTGATCAGTTGAAAAAAGAGACTATTTTTCCATCTAAGTCCATAAAATTATTTTAATTGTAAAATTATTGGAAACAAAATATGTAAAATAATGATTTACTTCATCTTTACCTTTGTCTGAGAGAGATGAGGAGTCATTTTTAATATTTTAATACTAAATGTTTTAAAAATTAACAATTTTTAAAAAAGGTTATGTTTTCTACGTCACGAGTAGAACTATTAAATTATTTTGAAAATCGTAATACATTTCAACTCGATTCCACTGACAGATGAACACACAGTGATGTTTCTTCCTCGTCCATAGGTTTGGACCGTGGAATGTTCCTCGTTCCACAATCTTCCAATGTCTCATTCCCTTCCCCTAAGACATATAACCTCAAAGACTCGCCCTTTTCGCGTCACATCACCCCCACGGAATGCGGGGATCGGGCGCCGAGGAATGCCACAATTGCGTCCCCGTTTGACACATGTGCCCCGTTATGCCGTCATAAAGCGGCGCGTTAAGCTTCAATTTCCAACGGCTGCGGCGGGGCGGAGGGTGACTGTTTGGCGGCTGCAAGACCAGCGGGAGACAGTATAAAGAGTTCGCTTAGTTCCAAAACGGTTATTGCTTGTTGGCTGGAAAATAATTTTAAAACTATTTTTATTATGATCCCAATTATTGATTTCATTAGTAATGTTTTTTTAAAGTGATGTGCGATTTTTTGAATGTTTGTGAAAAGTGAAATGTTTGTTTTTTGCAAATATAATTGTTTTTTTACCTGAAGATGACTGTGTTCACAGTAGAAACTGTGTTGAACCAACATTCTGAAAATGAAGGATTTGTCTTTTATTGAATAAAGTATTCAGAAGAACTATTCTTTATAATTTAAAAAACTCTTAAGCAGACATTAATCCCTACTTTACGCACCAGTATAAGTAAATATTTAATCGCGTTTATTTCCTGGTGAAACAAAACAAAAGCTAATAAAAAAATAATTTCAATGTATATTGTTGCGACTTGTATATTGTTGCGTTCAGACAACTCATTGGATTCATTTATTTAATAAGATTAAGCTATCAATGTTCGCGTTTTATAGCAATTTCTCATATTTATACATTTTTATTACAACAAACCGAGGAAAAAGTAAATGGAGATGACAATCTGATTATGTTTCTTTGAAATGTTGTATATAAATATGTTTCAATGTGTGTTTAAATGTTTGTCAGCTAGGAAAATTGTGGAAAAAATATTTATCAAAATTTTGTTAAAATGTCTGAAACGACCTAACGAGATATAACGTTATTTTAATGTTCACGCCGTCTTTTGTCGCACTGAAATTGACGCGCTCTTAAGAGACAGTGCGCGAACTACTCCGTATTGAAATATGTTTAAGAACAAAGTTTCACAATCCATTCATTTCGTCCAATATCATCTTGATCTATAATTAACAAGTTTGGATTCATATAATTATATTAACTTTGAAATATCGAAATAATATTGTTTTCTTGAAATATTGTTATTATCTTCTGTCAACAGCTTTCCCAGGATTCTCAAGTAAGTAGAGAGTGATATAAAATTTCAAAAGCCACGAGTCATGAAGGTTTATTTTCTTACACATTCTTTAATGAAAATGTGAAAATTCCTACACATTCTTAAGTGAAATATATATTTACATTTGTAAAATTAATTTTATTCTGTGTACGTTTTATAGAAACGTAAAGGTACATCGAAAATAATATGATTAACTCTTCTAGTGTTGGAAAAATTTGCTTCAATGCTTCGCTGATGTGGAAGAAATGAATTATACACGACATTTTATAGTGTTCGATAAGTGAAATGTTCAACTTCATTTTGACAATATTTTTTGTGTTAAAATTTCTAAAATGTTCCAAAAGTCACAATTTTGTAAGTCATATAATTATGAAATGATATAATTATGAAGAAAAAAAATTAAACTTAATTTATTTTTTAACATTTTGAACGCTTATGACAGCCAAACAAATATAAATAAATGTAATTGTTCTGGGAATACGTTCAATGTCCCTTAAAATTTGTTACTTAACCAAATGAAATAAATGATTCAATCAATATTTGCAAAGCTTTTCAAATATCAAGTTAGCATATATCGATTATAACGATGTACAGACCCACTGAAGATCTTTATTTAAGAAAATAATCCATCTTTTTATTTGTAAGAGAAACTAAAGCTTTAACTTCTCTTATATTAAATCGCGGAACATATTTACATTTATTATCAAATTTACCGTGGAATCTGAAGTACGATTTAAATGGTGCCGTTTGCATGAAAGTGGCTTTCTCACACCTAAGGATGAAATATTTGATTAAGAATTCACAGCTTTAATATCGAATTCCGTTTCATCAGACGCATTGCGATCAAACTGTACGTTGTTGAAAAGGAGGGATATTGATAAAAATATTTGAATTTCTTAAGAACTCCGGTCAATTTCAAATTATTGTTCAGTAATTGATGGGCATCATCCATATATGCTTGACAGCGTCGGTGGAGCGGTTGGCGTACGCTTTCAAAAGTGCCAGGTATTTCACGTTCATGTGCAACAGCTACGGATATTTGAGCAACGAGATCCTCATCTGTGTCAAGGGGAGTCGCATAAACACGCGACTCACATGCGTCACATGTGCCCATATATTCCTTTCCAATATATGATTGTTACAGTGTCCTATACCGACCCTTACAGTTTGCACCATGAATTCTGGTTTATCCTGTATTGATATGAGTGTTTCATGTAAATAAAACTTAATTAGTTTTATGAGTGCTATGAAGTAGCTTGGCCTTACCGCCGAATTGATCAATGTAAATAAATAAATAAATTTTACTGTCAAAAAAGCAGTTACAAACTGCGTATGACCACGTGGAGGACAATAAACTAATTTACTCTCTGGAAGCGAGCAAGGGACCATCGCATCAATTCCGATCAAGGGTCTTAAGGCAGAGGCGGATTTAACATTTCAACATACTCCTAAGGATAAAAAAATAGTTCGACATGTGTTATAGTATTAACAAATACCAACAAATATTGTATTTAATAAAACACAGAAAAAATCATTCCACAAGTACGTAGTATTATCAAGCTATAAATTATTCGGAAAGTATTGTTGATAATTCGTAACTATTAAATAACACAAAATTCGCTAATAATTATATGAATTGATGCCGTCCCTAGGCAAGAGCCTAGCGATCTACTCTAGCTTGTGGAGTAGCAGCCCCTCGCAGGTTGAATAGTTCATCCTCGGACTCCTCCTCACGTTGAGCCGGATTAAGACCCTTGAGGGACTCCCGGAGATAAACTCAAACACGCATCGCCGGATTCCTCTGATGACGTCACTCCGTTAAGTGACCTCGTCCCCACAAGATCCTCACTCCATCCTCTTAGCACGCCCTCGCGTTACACTTTTATTGCGACTGATACTACCAAGCATTTCGCAATAAACTCGGTGGAATGCGGCTGCCAGGAAGAGGCGTCGTTGAGAGAACGGGAGTTGGGGTTCAAGATGAAGGGGTGGTGTCCATGCATTAAACATGGGGCGCGTCCTCTGATGAAGATGAACGAGGGAACAGGCACGCGCTACTTGCCGCTCTCTTGTTCGACGCGTGTCTCCGTCGCAACAATGCTTGTTAAGGTGTTTTTTGTTTCTGCTTTTGTTTTTTTCCTTACAGCGTTTTTTCTCTGGGATATTACTTTTTTATTTCTGTACATCGGAAATTTACAAGTGAATTTTTCATCGATATTGTTTCTATTATATGAGAATCAAATACCTCATTTGAATATTTTATCATTTTGAAAGTGATTTAAAACATTACATTAATACAAATAGATGTACTGGTACCATCATAAGGCATACAAGTCATCTCAAGTCAAACCGAAAGTTGAAATTTGCGTTAAAAATTTAACTTTTTTCTATGTGTATATTGTTTTACAAATAAGTACGTTTTCTGCTCTTCAGGAGAAATAGTAATTTTCAAATATTAAAACAAGAATGAAATGCATATCATATTTTCATATTCACGATGAGTGTCAACATTTTATCGGATGATATATTATTTCATGATCGAATGTTTCGTGAAAATAATTCTTTTCCTCGTTAACATGTCATTTCCCTCTTGAAAACGTTTATCAAAGTCGCTTGGTTAAGTCATATTCTTTACTAAATCAGTGAAAAAAATAAGATGCTAATGTTCATATATTTTGCATCTTGACGTAACAAATACCAACATTAATGCACAACATTTACAATACTAGATACAAATTTTATGCTGGGTACCAATAGCGATTAGCAAACAATCACCAAATTCATGTAAGTTAAACCGCGGCTGCTCAACCAATCTTACACGTATTAAAATTTTTACATAGAAATCTTCCGTGTGTTTCCAATTTCTATAATTAAACAACGTGAATAGCACACCTAACTGTACACTGAGAGAAAATACGCGGAAATATATGTCCAGAAATCTCGGCAAACTTGGAACAAATGAAATATTTGCAACCATATTTATAAGAAGGACTCTTAATATTACAACGATTGTATTTAACTTCAGTCAAAAATCTCGCATGGACTAAGATAAAAGCAATACTGAAAGTTTGGATACCTTGCAAAATATTGCTGAATACTTTTCTTGAGTACATTATCCCCAGAAAGTAACTATGATTCATTTTGCATTTTCACATTATATCGCTCTAAAATATAGTGTTGTAAATGTTTATCAGATCAGTAAAAATTTCATATTAATATTGCTAAGCTTTACTAACATATTGCTCTCAGAGTAGTTCAATATAGAAAAAAGGACTAGAACTTCGGGTATGAGGGAGGAGTAATCGGTTATGTCCGGATTTATTTGGGTCCGACGTTGCCAATTCGTGCTCTTTAGGGGTTATTCCGGAAAAGCTAAAGAAAAGAAGAAAGAAAGCGAGAAAGAAACAGCAAGAAAGAGAGAGAAAGAAGAAAGAGAGAGAGAGAGAGAAAGAAAGGAGTGCAAGGAAGCTGTCTGGCGCTGGAGTGGGGGTAGGGAAATGTGACAACTCTGTCCTCTTAGATTGTTCCAGCTCCTGGACCTCCTCCTGCCGAAATCATTTTGATTTAGTTCGACTCTAGTACCAATCGACAACGAATGCGAAACGGTTAATAAGCGTCTCCGTTTGTTTCAGCGAGTGGCAAACGCGCGCGGATATCCGTCGACGACTTGGACGACGACGAGGATGAAGTCGATGAGGACAAACGGAGTCGATCCCTCGGAAGCCCTGGATCTCCCAGTGCTACGTTGTTGGGCCGCGTATCTGCGGTCACCGGCGTCGGGGTAACGCTGTCGGTCACACCTTCCCCGGAACCGGCGACGGTGGGTGTGGACGGAGCATGCAGTGCTGAAGGTACAGTGATTTCCGTTCAATCAGCTCATATCCATGGATTTGCTCGGGTCATCAGCGTGGCAAACGAGAATGACGGGCCTGGACGCGGAGAAGTCCCATGATTGATTCAATACCGAGGCCCAATTTCACCAAATGTAGAATAATCGCCATTTCTTGTTTAGGTAAATGGAATCGCAAATATATTTTGAGCGTTTCACCTAGCAAAACTAATCGTCAATTATGTTAGTCAATGAATCTGAATAATTCTCTAGGTTGGAACTAGTTTTGTAGTGCATTATGGGTAACTTGAAGAAAAATGATGGACAAAAACGCATCTTGTTGCTCACCAGTGCCACCAACGGACACCGGAGGCAACAGTGGACGTCCCTCGTGTCATTGAACATAACATATGAATCGAGTTTGGAGCAAACAAGCAAAATGGACGACATATTTCTTGCAGCACTGAAGTAAAAACGCTATTTTCGTTGGTAATCGAAGGGTCCCCGAGCGTTAAAGAGTAAATAGCGATTTTCTCGTAAATCGAAGTTGGTGGAACACGCATTTCGATAATCACGATTTACTGCACAGAAAATCTCGTTTAAGACATTAAATAAACTTGGTTAAATTGGGCCTAAGTAGGTCACGTCATAATGTTTGTGCACGAGTAAAGGCACAGTCGAATCTGAGGCAGTAACCGACGAACATAATCACGCGGTCTAGTTAGGGAAAAACCAATCACGAAACTACCCAGTCTGTCTTTCTCGTTAGCCACGCTTATAACCCGAGTGAAGACGACACCTCAAATAACTCCTGAACAGCTGAAGACATTAAAATGCAGTTTTCACTGAGATGAATTAATCATTTGAGGTATTCAAATAATTGGTAGCTTGATTCTGTGTTCAATTCCAGGTGACGGGGCAGACAGCGGCGCGGAGAGCGAGCGCTGTGAGAGTGGAGGTGCCGGGACGCCGTTGCCGGAGAATCTCTCTCTGCCGAAGAAAGAGCGTTGTACTCCTCCTGGAGAGAACAGCAGCCCCAATGGCGACGGCGATTTGGAGCGACACAGCGCGTCATCCGCCAGTCCACCTTCGACCCCTTCCACGGCCCCTGGAGCGCCGCAACCACCGCCGTATCTGCTCTACCCGCATCACTACTCGTATCCGCAACACCCGTATCCGGTAAGTGCAGCGAACGGATCTTGTTCTCCGGATACTATTAAGCACTGACATGGAAGGTAGTGCAATAGTGCCACGGCTGGTCGGGTCTAGAGTCGTTTATATCGGAGAGAAGTGACATGGACGTTACGTCACCCGTTGATACATCCCCTCCCGCCAACGTTATCGTGGGAACTGTTAGGTGACAGCCATTTTGGTGTCCTTGCAGTAAGTCGTGACCATCTTTCCCTCACATGAACAAAATCAAAGGTCGGCCATTTCGGTCACCCTAGGTGCTTATTTGGCGATGATGCACGCTCAAAAGATACGCTGATGTACGATAATCTATTCGATACTCCATGGAATTTTGTTCGAGTTGTCATTTCTCTACGTATGCAAAACTCTAGTAGTCATTGACTCTACACTCACATTTTTAAATCTTGTACTTATTAATTTTATGAACCGAAATAATTTGAATGAGATACCTAAATAGTTATTTGGTTGTTTCTAAAGAGTTAAATACATATATTGTGGGTCCCTTGGATTCCTTTTCGTATCTGGCTGTTTCATCCCCTATAGGCAATCCCCCTCTCCTCGATCAAAACTAAAAGAAATCATTTTACCTCGGAGACCAGGCGTCATGAAGGAACTTGTCGTTAACAAAGTAATTATTGTAACTATTTTTCACAGTCTAATATAATTTAATATAATACTTTCTTTCGCGGATAAATATGTAACGGGTGGATGATAAATCAAGCATTATCTGGACACAAAATTAAAATGGTTTTCGAGGTTGATAATAAATCTCCGTACCAACTAATCAATATTGAAACCTGGTTTAGGACATGTTATTGTATATTGTGACTATTACATTGAGACATAATAACAAGCCTCGGAGATGGTCAGAGGAAACCAAAATGTTGTTGACCATACCCTTGAGAACATTTATATACACCGAGATAACAGGTTTTGATGTAAGATCCAGAATCAGAAGAAGGAAAGGATTTCTTCAAAGCTTTGGATAAGGCATCCCAACCTAATATTCCGGATACTATAAATAAACTTCGTCAAAAAAGCAGTTGCAACTGCGTATGAACACGTAGGAGATGATAAACTAAGTTACTCTTCGGAAACAAGTGAGGGACTATCCCATCAATTCCAATCGAAGGCCCAAGGGCAGGGGCGGATAAAATATTTATAAAGGAAATTATTTAATAAATACATTTATTGTTCAAAAATGAATTGTAGATATTACTTGCAGTATACATTAGAGATGAATAATGACGAAAGTATGTATGACATTCCCACCCACTGAAAATCCACTTCTACCTGATGGAAAGACGGAAAATAATACGAGCCAGAATGGAAAACTTTGAAAAAACCCTTTCCTTCTTATAAATTTGAATCTGACATGCAATCCTAGGGTGTTCACATCCATAGAGTTGTGAATAACTGTAGTCAAGAAATTCGAAATAATTTTACGTCTACGATGAAGTAGGGTTCCATTCCTAATGCTCAAAACAACACACAACTCAATCCTCATTGCACCCCACCGCACATTTGACGCCCTCCCTTGCGCCACCCACCCCTATCACACACCCATTTCCCTTTTTCCCCGCAGACGCTCATGTGCAGCGACTTCCTGTGGGGCGGTGCAGCCTTGCAACAACAGCAACAGCATCAACACCACCACCACCACAACCACCACCCTCAACAACATCCTCCTGTCCAGCAGCATCAGCATCATCAAGCTAACGGCGTGTCCGGCGCGCGCCTCTGCTCGCAGCAGATGGGGTCCGTGACGCAACCCGGTGTTCAGCAGATGCACGCGGCGGCGGCGGCTGCAGCGGCGGCGGCGGCGCATGCGCAGCAGATGCAGCACCAGTCACCCGCGCACGCGCAGCAGCAACAACAGCAGCAACAGACGCAGCGCTCTCCGGTCGACGTGCTGCTGCGCGTGTTCCCCGGACGGAGGCGCACGGACGTGGAGGCGCTTTTGCAACGTTGCAAAGGAGACGTGTTGCACGCCATCGAGTTGCTGGTAAGGAATGCTTCTCCGTCGTGTACTACGGTCCTCGTGGCGAAAGAGAAGTAACGCGATGGAGCGAAAGCGCGGTGTTGTCATATGTCTGCTAAGAGGTGGCATTGCGTAGTTCCATCCATTCAAGACGGCATGCCACGGCACCCATACATTGTTGCAACAATCAAAGGTTAGGGATCAAGCACTCTGTCCGACACGGTTGTCATATCAATTACTACGAATCGGCTGACGTAGACAGCAGCATCCAAACGTAGCCTCACTAAGTTTCTGTTGACATGAGTGAAATGCCCACGTGTCTACAGTGAGAGGAAGAGTCGTCAATATCGCAATTGGCTCCTCGACTTTCATGTCTCTTTAGGCTTCTCCCTCAATACGTTTCTCTCACTGCGAGAACTGTACATATCCCTATTGTAAGATAAATCTGATTTAAATACTAGCTGAACCTAAGTAAATCACAGGCGCACACCGTTCAAGAATGGAAAATATTAAAAGATTAAATGTATAAAATTGCTATCTGGAATAAACATAAATTAAAATAAATAAAATTCTTCACACGCACACATAAACACCTACAACATGGGACATCATTGAAAATAGACTCTCCTCGAGCCAATTGGTAAAGATCGGAAGAGATCTCGATTTTTTTTAGATCGATTATTTTCCTTATACATACCGAATAATTGGAAAGTAAAATATACTGCAAGAACCCACTAATTCTCTATCATTTCTATAGTAAGAAGGAAATGAAAACAAGTCACAGCAACATTACATAATAATCCAACGTTACAACAAAAATGTTACACTTCGTTTCTAATATCGATAGAGAGGACGAAACGTAATTTCATTCTCATACTGCCTCGTAGACCTTTATCCTTTGCTAGGAAAGAGAAACATGAGTATCTCATCCAGGGATGCATTTACACCAGAGAGAAACGTATCATCATATACATTAACACGCGTCCTCCAGATTTCTCGTTCGTTTTCTATGTAACCGGGCGGAATAAATCACACAAATGAAGTATCGTACGTCAGAGCATTAAAAGAAGTGTATCTACGAGTTCCTATTATTTCATCTTAAAGTTTTTCCTTTCCGAGAAAACAACATTTAAAAATGATATAATAATAATAATTTATTAGTCTACTAGTGAGCAATGCTCGGTGGTAGATAGAAAAGAAAACATATATAATAAAATAATACGTTAAAAAACAAATAATCAATATCTATAAAAATATCTATAAACTACACACACAAACAGAATAAAATGCTTGGAAAATTATTACACATGGTCACAACGAGAAAGAAATTAGATTTAAGAAATTAATTATCTACATGAGGCTCATATGTGCGTATATTCACATTTTTACTTACAAACAGTTACAGAATCACACACGTACAAACACGCTCAATATACATACATATGTCATTACTCCTCATATACCCTTAGCGTAAATGTAATTGCTATAACATAAATAAAAGAAATTAATGACTATAAAAAATAAAACCAAAACAGGGTTGCTGAGAGCAATCATGTATACTTCACTACACTTCACTACTTTCACTCTGAGCATTTTCTATATTCTTAGACTCCAAGATGAAGAAAAGGTGCATGTTGACTCATTTTAAAACGATGTAACTTGATTTCTTGATTCCTGACGAAGGAAATCGCCGACATGTCTGGTAAGTAATAAACAATATTCGTACGTGAATTATGTAATGTTCCATATTCATAATTGTTCTGATGTCCTGTTTACATTGTTAATGCTAAATATGAAAGAGTGAAATTTACCTAAAAAACTAAAATATGTTGGGGAAAGCAGTACCTGCCACATTACTCACGTACATAAAATAGTCTTGCTATAAAAATAGAAACATTCATATTTTCATTTAGCATGTAGGTTTTAATTCAATTTGTTGATCAAGTAATAAAATTATAACAGTAAATGAATTGATAATAGTATGTATCAAATTTTTAAGTCGCCACTGTCATTGGACCCTTGATGATAATCCCTTGCTTGTTTCCG
>NNCF01127097.1:144725-189292 GCA_002313205.1 Laupala kohalensis | reverse complement strand
AGCCGCCGCCGCTGCCGCCGCCGCCTCGCCGTTCCACCCCCATCGCTACAGCCCGCAGCCCGCGCAGAGGCGCTTTCTGGCGGCGCCGTACGCCGGCACGGGTTACTTGCCCACCGTCATCCGCCCGCCCCCGGAGTACGCGTTGCCACTGGTGAGCCCGCAGCCGCCGCACGACCTGTACGGGAACGGAGCCTCGGACAAGGCGGCGGCTTCTCCTGGCTCGGGCAGCGGCAGTGACAAGACTTCGTATTCAGAGTAACCGCACTCATAAAGACTTCGAGTGAAATCAATTTTCTAGTGTTTGTTCTTCGTCTCTAGGAAGTTCGAACGCAAGTCGTACTCGTTGTGGAAGAAAATTTCTTCGAGGTTCGTTTCACGAAATTCCAGAATAACGCGGTTGAAAGTCAAGGACCAACAATCTACTCTCAATAATTGAGCTTTTCAGTGACGAATTGGAAATTCATTTAAATCGTATAGATAGCTACGCACGGCAGTCAATTCAGAAGAGTTCCGTGTTTCGTATCCTTGTGGTTTGCGGAACAGCCTGGAAAATTACGACATCGCTATTACACGAAGCAAATGTTGATAAGGTGTGGGCAAGTCTCCGAAGTTCTACGTCAACTAAAGAATTGGTCAATGTAACTGAAGGAATTAAAAAAAGTTCGTTAATATTAACGAGAAGTACGTTTCGTTAGATGTACTGACATTTCGTAACTTTCCTTCAAAGACATTAAAATGACGATTCTTTCGATGCTGAAAAAGAAACCCGTGCAGATCTTACAAGAAGACGGCGAACTCAAAGATGAATGTAAAAAACAATCCCTGTGATAGAGAATAATCGACTGTTGAGCAAATGTTACAAAATTATATCCATTGACAATTTGAAATTCTTCCTACATAAAGTGAAAATAATTGATATCCGAGTTCAGATTTTCTTCCGGAGGGGATCATAATGTAGATTAACTTAAATTAAATTACAAAAAATTAAACGTTGGTGTTGCTAGAAAAAAAAGTGTTTAATTGCGAGGTAATACCATAAATGTGATGACGAGTATTTCAAGGTGAGTAATAAAAAAACTGGATAGAAGAAGCATACAATTAATCGATCGACGTGTGAGGGAAGTGTTATTTGTTGCTGCACTTCACTGATGAACGATTTGAACACAAGATTTTTAATCAGAACTTGAAAAGACAATAGCTGCGAATCTAAAAATCACGGAGACTGAATAATAAAATCCAAAATTAAAATGTTGATTCTTATTGACTTCTGTGAGAGATCTTCTCCAAAAATTGACTAAAAGAGTCAATGCGACTCACAAGAATAATTAAATGTGAAGAAATTTAGTGATACAAGGTTCACATTTGTAATTAAGTGCTTAATTAAACCCTCATTAGCAATACATAAACGTGTACATCATCTCCTCGTATATGAAATGAGTAACTATGAGGACTTTTCGTTACATTATTTTTCCTAAATATCTCAATCCTTCAAGCTTTCGAAGTCTATTGATGCGATCAAATACAGATCGTGAGACAATTTGGAAATCCATTCAAGACCTTCGCACGTTTTCCACTAACCTAGTCCGGTAGATGTAAAAACTGCCGTTTATGATTTTGTTATTAGATATTTACGAAGCTACATAGAATAATAAAATAATTTACTTTAAGTAAGTATCAAGATTTTGAGCCAGAATCATGGCAGTAAAACTGGTAGCTTGGGTTCTCTGATATTCAAAGTGTGTTGGTATCCAAAATACTTGGCTATGATTGTTGATACGGCTGATAACGATGGATATTACTACCGTAAGAAAAATATGTTGTAAATTGTACAGTTAACTATCTAAAATATACGCCGTTATGAACTATATTGATGTGTAAAATGATACGAATATATTATTTAGTAAAGTATAATGAATGTTGGACGAGGAAGAATAAAAATAAAATGAATGAAAAAGTATTAAAATGTATTTCTGTTTTCATCATCAACCTATTCTTTCATTTCCTTTAACTTTTAAGGTTTGCTCCCTCTTAACAATAAATTAAGAGAACTAAGTAGAAATACAATGAAAATAACTACGAGTCAAGATCATAATTTTTACAATAAAATCCTTTTTTTATACAATTCCAAAGCAAATTCGTTGCTTAGGCATGTGCGTAAAAAAAATTCTAACTTTCTCCAAATTTTTTGATGGCACTTACAACATTTTAATTTACATGTCTCAATTACTGGCATCTCCAGAACACATGCCTGTTAATTTTTTTAATTCTTATATGTGCAATCTATAATTGTAGAATTTGAGACGTAGATTTACAGTACGTAATTTTTTTTTCTTCAGGATATCAAATACCGAAGTACATGTTAGATCTAAAGAATACGAATGCTTCTAGCTCATACTTGAATTCATTACTCAAAAGTATATAACTGTGGAAATTAGTATTAGGGCTAAGCATGTATATCTTACAGGAAAATATTGAAAGGATCATAAAATACATGACATTTAAAAACTTCAACTCAATATTTCTCTGTAGTAAGCTGATAATCTTCACTATTCTATTATATTCAATATTGCAATTTTTATTAATGTTTAATGTTTTTAATGACCATTTTCTTTCTTCAAAAATCGTTCAAAAGTAACCCACCGTAATTTATTTATCTAAAACCACTATCCAATAATACCATAGTTATTTTACTTGATTTTAATACAACTTCCATTTTACGTATTTAGAGTAATTTCTAAATCAGTCACTGGACAATTAACTTCGTTATGCTGTTAGACTAATTAGTTTGTTACTGTTGCTGAAACAAAATTGAGAATAAAGATCAACACAACCCGAAAAACGAAGGTCCTACTCTGATCGGAACAGAAACAGGAAAAGTAAACTATTATAAATTTGACATAGAATACTTGTCGATATTACTAATAAGAGAGAAAATGTAACAGAGTGTAGGAATGTGCTGATGAAACCATTATACAAATTTTGTTTGAAGGTAAGTATACAAATGAATATAGTAACTAGATTTGCGATGGGGACTCGAGTTAAGAAGCAACGGAATCAAAATTGCAAGCGCAGTTAAAAAAAAAAATTGGAATCGGCGTATAAACAGGATAAAATACGATTAAATCGTACATTCTCGTTGGTCACTTACGACTAACCTCTTTATCTTAAGTTATCAGTCGGACAACGAGTACAAAAATTTAGTTACTTTTACTATTATCTGTTGAACCTTGACATTAGTCAAGTGTTAAAACTTACCTTACTTGTTTCGAAAACCACATTCTCCTTTACAGTATTCTTAAAAAGAAAATTCTTACGAAAGAACAGATATGAACCATTTTCCGCCAAAAGTATCAAAGCCTCAAAATAAACTAAAATTTTTAGTAGATTTAAGGAAGAAAAATTGAACAAGAATCACAAAATTCACGCTTTTGAAACCACGAGTACTAAGCTAGTTGTATCACTTTTGGTTTTCTCAAAAATGTTTGGTAATATAAGAGTAATTCGTGAGAAATTCATTATGATGTAGATTCGTGAATTCTCATACAATAGAGAATATACAGTTCAAATAAAAGGTAAAGGAATTTGACTTCTTTTATGCAACACTTGTTATTAGACAAGTTTTTATTAACACTGAAGTAAAAAAATCATCAGAACATATTTTATCTACAATAAGAAGTTTTGTCATACATTTTCAAGTTATTTGTTAAGTATTTTTCATTGAATTTCGAGATTACTCAATACGTGTAGTTCCATTAAAATTAAGTCGTTCGCAAGGTTTAAACGTGTGAAACATTTTGGTTCGATATCGTCAGGAAACTAAACGACTGAAACAGTTATGAACAACGACATAGACGTTGTAAAACGCGCAACTTACAAATTGTTAGCGTTAATAAAAAAAATATATATATCCTTTAAAATTTAATTGTTTGTTAAAACTGACCCATAATCCAGGATGATCCCGAATTCATGGTACAAATTTTAAGGGTTGGTCCAGGACATTTTAACTATCACGTATTGTCTAGGAATAATGTACGGGTGGAAGTGACGCGATGAGGCGCTAACAAAGGAAATACATGATCTCGTTGCCTGAATATCCGTAGCTGACGCGCGTGTGCGTGCGTGAAATCCCTGGCATCTTTGAATGTGTACGCCAATCGTTCCACCGACGCTGTCAAGCATGTATCACTATTAGTGGACACAGTTTTGAATAGCTGTTGTAAACATTGCACTAGTCAACTAAGTTGTCAATAATCACTTGGTCTATCCTGTTATTTCTTGTGTTTGCGCCTCACCGCGTCACTTGCGCCCTGTACAATAAATGACGCATTAACCCTTAAAGTTTGTACCATGAATTTGGGATCATTCTGTATTGAGCCGTAATAATATCGACGCCTGTCTAGTAGTATTTACTTTGAGGAAGAGTCCTGACAGCCACTACTCCGCAGGGGCGCACCCAAGATTTATTTTTGGAGGGGTCGTCTTCTTGTTTTTCCGAAGACATTACCATTTCCAGATAGGGGTTTTGAACCTCCACAGGAAAGTTTAAAAACATATTTTAATTGGCCCCATTTTTAAGAAATAATATGAAATTAATTTTTGTTAATTTTTCAAGTTGGACCGCTGTTATTATTATATATTACCGATGAAATGGCAACTTCGTTATAAAGTTTTATTTCACACACATGCAGACAAAAAAAAACAACTAACGATGTACTTATTTTACTTCTTCAATTTTCGTTACATTTATTGAAAATAAACAATTTAAAAAAAGCAAATTTTCGACCAATCAATAATATTTAAATTTGAGGTTGGAGGGAGGTGCTTGAGCCCCTCTAGCCCTCTCCGTAGGTGCGCGCCCGCTACTCCCCGTTTCTTCAGGCGACACTCGTTGAAAGTGGGATCTGAGATCGCAGAGGAGAAAGAAATTAAAAAAGTGAAGGAGTCGGTCGGAAGATGCTGTATGCGCCCGCGAGCGTTCGCAGTGCCTAATGGCTACCTGATCTTCCGCATGAAGTAATATCGTGGAGAGAGTAGTGAACAGCGAGGGACGACCGACTGTAGCCAGCCCCCGACACCCGACTCTTCTCCTTCACAGTGACGTCACTCGCACGTCACGCGCACCCTTTCCACGCTCCACTCGATAGACAGGGCTTATACTTGAAGCCATGTTTCTTTGCGTCGAGAAAATTTAACTCCAGAAGAAAAAAAAACATGAGCAGAAACTCACTGTGTTTATTAAATTATTGCAGAAAATTACATGATCCTAGGTAGTTTGTAGCAGCACTCTTGACAATAATTTATTTATTTATATCTTTATTTATTGTCAGTCTAACTGACTCCATATTGGTACAGAACTTGCGCTCAACGTTGCCAACGCTTTTACTTCGCCATCGTCCATAAGAGTAATTATACCTCGCATTATGTTGACAGGACATTCGAATTTCTCAAAACTTAAATCCATCGCCAATATCTGCCATCAACTGAAATCATTTGCTCTTGTGGCACTACTGTGTTCATTTTGCCTCTAGCATGTAGAACGAATATAACCTTGTGTCTTAGTTTATGTTGTCAAATTGTATTTCTTCACAGCAAATTTTCA
The DNA here is from genome assembly GCA_002313205.1 of Laupala kohalensis. NCBI lineage: Eukaryota > Metazoa > Arthropoda > Insecta > Orthoptera > Trigonidiidae > Laupala > Laupala kohalensis. The sequence goes on along the minus strand of NNCF01127097.1, from coordinate 183,693 downwards.
CTTCTGCGACTACCTATTATATTTATTCGCATATTACTAAAATTCGTAGATGTTGGCAATTTATGTTCGATAGTCATATTGCATTACTTTCATTAAAGTTACATGACTTTCAGTAAAGGGGTGACGCGGTATGTCTCGTATGCACTGGTGAATCAACGTCAATTAAACTATACTCAAAGTCATGTAACTTTAATGAAAGTAATGCAATATGGCTACCTAACACGAATTGCCAACGTCTACGAAAGAAACAGAATAGATATAATATCCGAATAAATCCAAGATAGTAATGATCATATTGAGGACAAACTAATTTGCTGCTACTGCTTCACCAAAAAATTAATTCGCTGCAACTTCTCATAAATATAGCGCTTTCCCGTTCATATATTTTTTTGTTGACAGTAATGATTTTGAGTACTATCGAGAGTCTACGTATTGAACAAATAACCTGAATAACTATCGGCGCCGATGGGTGAGTGTTGGTTACCGTAGTGGTCTCTTACACTCGGCCCATGTCGACAAATCCATTTAGGGTGCCAAAAATCAAAAAACACGGCATGTAGTATGATAATGCTGCATGTAAAAGGTCCCTTGAGCATCATTTGACGCTCTCGGCAAAATTAAATCTCGGCAAAAAATGCACCCACGCAGAGTTCCGGCTTCCACTACCAGATGGCAGCAGAAGACGGAACATCTAAATTGCGAATGTGGCTCAGGCCAAAGGGTCGCTACCAAAGAAAAAAATGGGTCACAATTAATGGGAGCCGAGACCCATACTCTATTATTATTATTAAATTATTATTTTATTTATTATTATTATTATTACTACCTGAATAACTTCTCTAATTCATATGTTACTTTCCCATACGTTAGTTTCGTGTTATATCAATATGTTTAAAATATTTCGAACCAATAAACAGTATTAAGTAATTGAGTAAGACCGCTTAGAGAATAGGTCGCTGGGATGGCTAATATTTGTGTTGCAGAATACCCGAAAAATGCACAGCTGACTACTGCATTGATGGTAACAACGCATTCACTAATTTACTTATCGAGTCAAGTATTTCTTATCCGAGAGAAGTTTGGTAATTGATACACGAGTTACTTTTTAAATAACTTGACATGACGGAATTGTAAATCTTTTGCGATAAATATGGACAAAGAGAAATATTTCATATTACAACGAAAGTGTTACAACAAGAAAAAATAAATTGAAACATGTTAGACAAATTTTCAAAGGAGGATGTATATAGTGCACACAGTTAGCATTAAATATTAAATTACAAAAAATTTAGGGTCATTTATATGTCCCCTCTGGAATGTAACGATATTTTCTTAGCAACTTTATAAGGAATTGTATTGAAATATGAAAAGTTTTTCTCCTCTACATTTTCTTTAGGTTGAAGCAGTTTAGTATCAAATCAAAAAAGATCTAAATAAAAATGCAATTTATTGGCAAATAATTAAATAACAATTCAATTTATTGGCAATAAATTTCTTAATATTGATGGAAGCCATTGAAACTGAGGGAAGTGATCATGTGACGATATATTGATGATATAGTCCGGTTTGAAAACGAGAAAGTCAGAAGAGCATACATTATGATAATGGAGAAAGTCCATACATCCCACTGAATGAATATCAGCAATAGAGAAATTAAAATCATAGTTCATACAAGACATCGAATTTACAGTTGAGTAGCAAACAAAGTTTTTGAAGAAGAAAACGGATAAATATTTTAAGGTACGGAATTAAAAAAATTACTTTATAGAAGAGGACTAATTTTTTTTATCGTGTTTTAAGGTCTGTTGAAGAATTAAATCACAAGTAAAGTTTTGCAATCAATTTTTTATCGTTCCAAATTCTTTTAATTATCTGAATTATTTGTAACTAATATCTGCACAATAATATGGGAGATTTTTTTATTATTTACAAGAATAATTGATTGACGTAATTAATATTACTATGAGATACTACTTTCCCCATCTTCTATTTGTATGCAGATCTCTCTCGCTCTCATAGTAAACACTAAGCAGAATAGATATGAATAATATATGATAAACAATACATAACAATTCTCTATGAATATTGCTTACTATCAATAGGGTCAGACTGTTAGAGCTATCATTTGCCAGGACTCAAGTAATCAAGAAAAATCCTTAAAAAAAATGAGTCACGTCACCCTTAACCTGGTGTAATTTTTAAATGCTGTTATTTCGGAAAAGATCGTCAATCGTTTTATGCTGTCAAGTACGACACTACATTTGTGTGTTTCGCCCTGTCCGGTTTCCCTGATTCTTGTTGACACAGTATACACTCAAAGTCATCTTACTTTGCCTCGGGCAATCCAACTTAAGAAAAAGAACATGAACGGATACCATGCACTGTGTTTATTGAATATTAGTTGCAGTAAATTACTTGATTGTCCTCAACGTGGTCACACGCAATTTGTAACAGCTCTCTTGACAATAAATTATTTATTTCTTTCTTTATTTATTGTCAGTCTTACTGACTTAATGTTGGTAGAGAGCTTGTACTCAATGTAGCCAACGCTTTTACTTCACCATCGTCCACAAGAGTAATGATACCTCGCCTTATGTTGGCAGGACATTCGAATTTCTTAAAACTTAAATCCATCGCCTACCTCGGCCATCAATTCAATGCAGTCTGCTCTCGTGGCGCTCCTGTTCTGTTCTTTCTGCATCGAGCGAAGTGTGGAAACGAATATTACCTCGCGTCTTTGTTTGTTGTGTTATCAACTTGTATTTCTTTACAGCAAACAGTCGCTTTTGTGGCCACTATTAATATTTATTCGGATCCTAGCTGATTACTCTTCTTTTTGTCAATATCTACGTATATTGTAAAATAAAAATACTTTTGCTTACTGGTTTTAAAACATGTACAGCATCTTTATTTTTCAAATTCATAATAATACAAATGTAATACAAAACTTGACTGTATGTAGTACACCATCTCGCGGGAGCCGCACCGGTCGAATTCACTCTCTGCTGGAATGACGCGACCGAACCATTTCATTAAAATTTTTATAAAATATAAACTATTCGTCGAAATTTTACGATTTAAAGTCTTTCTTTATCTTTGTTAAATGTACGAAACAAATAATCCATTAAATATGATTATAGATTTTCCCTTCTTAAATTACTCTCTCAAATTGAAGTATTTTTCCTCTTCTATTTGTAATTTTTTTTCTTTCGATTAGTTAGGTTAATTTTTGAAGACAGACATATAGTGCCGCATACTTTCTTGTAGAAATATTTGAAGCAAACTTTATTGTCATTCATTGTTGTCACCTATCTCTGACCGTTCAGGCAGCGAACGCAAAGAACTCTCTTTTTCCCGATTTTATCGACTATTGTCAAAAACCATTTCTATCTTTCTTATCACATATTTAAAAAGTAAAAGTTAGTCTATGTTCACCTTAAATATCTAAACTATCATTTTGAAAAATTTCATTACAATCTGTATAGTGGTTTAGTCGTGATCAGGTAGCAAACAGACAGACTAACATTCACGTTACGCATTTGTATATTAGTATGGATTACTTCAATTCGAAATGTTGGCAATTTGCGTTACGTAACCGACCATATTTCATAATTTTCGGCAGTTTCATGACTTAGAGTATGCTTTATTCACACAAAAGAAACCCTTTATGCGACAGAGTTATGTTACGGGAGAGTCTGAACAAGTCTCTCAATATAAAACGAATTGTGTTGGAGACATAGCGACACCTGCTGCACTTGGAAATCCTTCTTCGCAGCGGAAATTGCATTTCTGGAGCGGGTGGAGAGCATCGTAGCTTCTCGTCTTCCACGAAGACATTGAGAACAGTTTGCAAAGACACAGCTCTGGGAGACGAAGACAGATCGCAGAAACGGGACGGCGGAGTGGATCATATATCAATGCGACCGGCAAAAAATATCGCCAAGGAAGTCTCTTCCTCTTTTCAAATTGCCAACTATTATTAAAAACATATAATAGAGCTAATTCTATTTTATTATCTCAGTAAGTCATACAATTTAATGACTCTGTTTAATAATTTACGGAAATATTTGATGTGAACTCCTGAAGAAAGCCAAAATCCTGACTGAAACGTTGTCAAGTGAAAGAGAGTAATTTGCCACTAGATGATCATTAAATTTTTGTATAATATGTGATTTAATTTTCTATTTATCATTAAGTTCGAAGCTTTTTAATTTGAAGAAAACAGTAGTGATTCTGTCTCAGCAAAATACTATTAAGCGCACAAAAGCGGTCATGCTTGGGGAAATAATTATTTGATTGTTTCGTCGTGCACGTCATAATAAATGTCCTTTTATTTCTTTGAAGTAAAAATTACGTCGTAATAATTGAAAATTTGTTAAATTTTCTGTTTAATGTAATCATTTAAAAATAAAGTACCACAAGTGTAATACTATACAATTATGCCTGCGACGCAATCACAAACTCATACGATACAATAGAACAAAAATTAATATCAATATAAATACAAATTAAATGCTGATCGTTTATAAGTGCATCACTTAAGAACGACTAATTTCAAAAAATCGTAATAGTCAGAATAAGGGTTTCAGGGCAAGAAAAATTGGAATGTTTCTCGAAAAATTGGAAAATTGGGGGATTTTGTCGACAGATTTTGTGGATGTGCGTATTTCTTTTTTGTTTTGTTCGTTATGATTCTGGAAAGTTTTCAGGAAAAAAATCGGGACAGTTACAAAAGAAAGTTGGAGATTCGGACAAATTGCAAAAATCATAATATTTGTATGCACTCTCGACTATAACTGACGGTAGGAACGACGTATTTGGTTGATTCTTTCTTGTTTCGTTTTTTCACTTTTTCAGTTGAACTGTGATTCTGTTGTAAGTTCATCGCAATCGTTTCATGAAATGAATTAAGTTTCGTCGTTTTAGCTCAAACACATTTACAGATATACCTACGAAATATGGTGATTTTTGAAACGACAAACGATTATACAGTAACAACAAAGCGAATCAATTGTCCATTTTCAGATGAATTGTGATTCTTCGCATCGCACATTGTGTCGCAATCGACACGAATTGACTTGACAAAATTTAAAATTTTTTTCTCATTTTTACTTTGTTTACACATTTCAAATAGCTTTTCACTAATTTCACAAAACGATCAACAACAAATTTATTTAAATTTGAACAGGACAACGTCTGTCGGGACAGCTAGTAATGAATAAAACTTGTCAACGTTTACATGTAGTCAGTAGTGAGCTCTATAGTGAACTGGAGAGGGTACTATGATTGGCAAGGTCGTGACGTTGGGCGCTATGTCAGTGAACGTATAGAAGTCTCTTGTTACCCTATCCTAATCTACTATTGGCCCCTTTTGAATTAAGCGGAACGATGCTCAACTTATGCCATGGCTTACTAGATCAGCTTTCCGAATTAAACTCAACGTGCCAGAAAGAGAGAGAGAGAGAGATACGCTCCAGGTGAGCCAACACATGGAATATTAAGTCACACTCCGAAAGGACCTCCAACGTGGGTGTTGTGTATCCAGTTTCTATAGTTGAGATCACTGTTGGTCACAACTCATACACACTTCCAAACACGTTTAGATTTTAACATAGTATTCAATAAAAATAATTTACGAAGTACATTTCATCCACATACCACTTGTACAGAAAATAAGTTTGTTTTCATCAGTTTCGCAGATCCATGGCCATCCGTACAGAAGTTAACACGAGCAACAACGGCCTTTTGGGGAAATCGAAAGAGCTAAATGTATTCTTAATTTAAAAATAACATTTACTCCCATTTACGTTACGGCATTACCTTCTGGGGCAATTCCGGTCAGAGTATTCAAACTTTCAGAATTCAGAAGAGGATAGTTCGGATAATTTGTAAATCTCACCCCCGAAACTCTTGTAAACCTTTATTCAAGGAATTAAATATCTTAACACTTCCCTGCATTTATATTTATGAAACGGTCGTGTTTGTTAAGACCGAATTACTGAAGTGCCACCCTTGCTTTATACGAAACAGTCTCGTTCACGAACACTATACACGCAATAGTAGTAATATTCATCGCCCTAGAGTGTCAACCACTCTTTGCCAAAAGGGACCATACCATTCGGGAATCGTTCTATATAATTCCCTGCCCAAGAATATAAAAGATAATATGCAATTGAATCTCTCCAAATCCGCGGTTAAAAACGACCTCCTGCACCAGTGCTACTACAATGAAAAATAATTTATTGATTTTAATGAAAGTTAAATCCGTCTTGTACTTTATCACGCCATTGCTGTAGCACTTTTTAAATAACTTATAACAATTTCAAAAACTATTTTCTTGCATGATTGTGTTGTGTCTTATGACTCATATTAATTTAGTTTTATGTGTACTCAACTTTGGCACGGTTGTGTACATTAATTCTGTAGCCCCATTCTGGCCCGGGTTTTTCTCCGTTTTTCCTTCGGGTAGAGGCGGATTTATTATTATTTATTATTTGTACATGTAAAATAATTTTTTTATGTTAAATTACAAACGTATTGACATTCTAAGAGTATTATAACACGCAGCTAACTTTTTATCTTATCTAGGAATTTTTGCTGAAATTTTTCAATCCGCCTATGCCTTAGGGTCCTTGATCGGAATTGATGGGATGGTCCCTTGCTTGCTTCCGGAGAGTAAATTAGATCATTGTCCTCAACGTGGTCATACGCAGTTTATATTGCTTTTTTGACAAATTTATTTGTTATTTATTATAAATATTATATGCAAACAGGTTTTGGAAGAAAATAAGGAATGTTCTCAATCTCAGAAAATCTTTCTTTTGTTTTGATCAATATACTCGTTTTCTTTTGTGATCCGTGTTTAGTTCAATTTAAAAAGGTCTTAACTTTTTAAACAAAATGCTTCGCAACGCCACAAATCAAAGAAATAATTACCCACCGTCAATCGTGACGACGAAAATCGGAAGTCAACTGCATTAGAAGTTGCCTTGTTTTGCGATAACGAACTTTCGCAATGACAACAAAAAATCCTTTGGAGAAGGAAAATGAGTTCTCTGTAACGGAAGTGGAAGCAAAACCCCAGATGAAAGAGAACTTTGATAGTATGTTCACCAGACTTCCTTTTAGAAAATATTGTAAAACTTCTCACATGACCAACGAGAACCCCGAAGGCGAATCTCGTAAAAATTCCTTCTTTCCTTTTCACAAAGTCACTTTGAGGTCGTCCCGCGACTATGAGGTTTAATTAAAATAATTTGTTAAAAACTGCGGAGTATTGAAGCAATCGCTGTAGTTGCGAAACTTTTCTGAAAGGCTTTTTGAACGCGATTGAGAAAGTTAAAGAGTAAAACAACCTTTAGGAAGAGAAAAAATTATTTTTTTCAAAAATTAACTGACGAAGTCTATGTGTTAAACTGCATCATTTCTGGGATTGCTTGACCGACGTTGAATAAAATAGGGGTTCGCTAGTGGTCTTCTTTGTAACTAACTACCCTCCAGAGAGAATGAACTCGAAGGGTTTCCGCCAGTCTCTCCAGCGGACAATATTATTTTTCTTTTTTGCACCGGAGTATCCTTCTCTCCCGGAACCAACCATACCAAAAGCATTTCTTTTTCTCCTTTTAAGCTGGTTATATAACCGTTTTTATTTCTGTTTCTCTCGTACCTAATACATTCAAGTCTTATTTTTATTGATATCCTATGCTACTTTGTGTGTGGATTTTCGATAAACGAACAAATATGAACAAAAGCAATACCGAGAAGGAAAATTGTTTTAGTACACAGTATATTTTATGCCTCATATCGTACACTGAACTATGTTAGTGAACATACATAATAATAGTATCAATTTTAACCAGCCTGAAGAATATTTACCCTAATGTATAGTTGTATTGCGGCAGCATATTGTGGGAGTGAATCTTAAAAATATACCCAGAAAATGGGATATAAGCTACTGGAGCCAGATTTACCAAGATATGTATCAAGTGTTACGTTATTGCGAACTACTAAGTAACTAAAATTCAATTAGTCTCTATGGGTTTATAACTCAAGTTTTCGAGCTTCAATAATTCAGTCGAACTAAACGTAATCATTACAAAATTTGTTTTAAAATTCAATTCCGTGCAATGAGAGTATAAAATTTCTACTTTAAAACCTACAACATAAAAAGCATATATGAGAAAAACGCATATATGCGATAAGGTAAACGCAAATACATGCGAAAAACGCATATATGAAATATGCAAATTTTCATGTATTCGAATAACACATATGGACTACGAGATAAACGCATATATCAAAAAAGCATATATGGTACATGCTAAAAACACATAAGCAAAAACGAATAAGATAAAAACGCATGTATAGGAATAACGCGTACATGATAAAATTGCATATACGGGCTATAATAAATCGTATATATGGGATATGCAAAATACGCATACATGAGAAAAACGCATAAATGGGTTATGCGAAAAACGCATTTACGAGATATGCGACAAACGCATATATGAGGAAAACGCGTAATGGGATATGGAATGCGACAAACGCATATATGAGGAAAACGCGTAATGGGATAGCGCATATATATGCCAAACAAGTTGGTCAATTTCATTAGCCAAATATTTCCAATACACACATTTGGAATATGCAAAAATAGGATTTTCGCAATAGGACTCTCGGATGATCCGACTCTCGGATGATCGGACTCTCGGATGATCCGACTCTCGGATGATCCGACTCTCGGATGATCCGACTCTCGGATGATCCGACTCTCGGATGATCCGACTCTCGGATGATCCGACTCTCGGATGATCCGACTCTCGGATGATCCGACTCTCGGATGATCCGACTCTCGGATGATCCGACTCTCGGATGATCCGACTCTCGGATGATCCGACTCTCGGATGATCCGACTCTCGGATGATCCGACTCTCGGATGATCCGACTCTCGGATGATCCGACTCTCGGATGATCCGACTCTCGGATGATCCGACTCTCGGATGATCACATACGAGAAACACGCCGAATATTCTGACACCCCTATAATCCGACACCCCTATAATCCGACACCCTGATAATCCGACACCCTGATAATCCTACACCCTGATAATCCTACACCCTGATAATCCGACATTGATAATCCATCACTATGATAATCCGTCACCCGGATAATGCGACTCTAGGATAATCCAATCATTTACGGGTAATTCCGACAAGTAGCAATTCGACAACGCGATTGTCATTGTTTTGCTTATGCCTGGTTTTCCTTCGAGTAGTGGCGTATTTTTTAGGCAGCCTCGCTAGGTTCTTGCCTAGAAGCGATATCCATTGAAAATATAAATCTGAATTTAGAGTTATTTTTATACTAACGATTTACAAACAATACTTTGCGAATAATCTACAGTTTGTTACTAATACGTACTTCTGAAATTACTTCTTTTTGTTTTTTTAAATACAAATTTTTGGCATTATTTTAATATTATGACACGTACCGAACTATTTTTATTGTTAGGAGTGAAGAGCTGAAATCTTCAATTCGCCTCTGCCTTAGAATCTGGTCGGAATTGATGTGAAGTGCTCTTGCTTGCTTCCGGAGAGTAAATTGTGTATTGTCCTTTACGTGGTCTCGTAGTTTGTTTTGACAATAAATTTATTTATTATTAAGTCGGGAAAGATAATTTGATAACCGCATATCTTTTAAAATAACTTCCTTTAGATATGTAGATAAGTCACTGCTTTTTGGCACTAACGGAAATAATGAGGTATCGTGCTTGTTTCTGGAGAGTAGATTAACTTTCTTAAAGGTTAATTCTGAAAGCTTGTGAAAATCGGTGCGTTGCAACTCAATTATAATTTTTTGAAATAAATTTATTATTAAGAAAGGGGTTACTCCCTACTTCCTACATAATACCATGTTGGGAGTAAGAACATAGGATGGGACTACATATTTAATGTACACAACCATGGCAACCAGCACTAATAGTAAAGTACAAGTTTGAGTACATTAAAAATCATGATTAACAACAACAACAATAATAATAATAATAATAATGATGTTGATGATGATGAGTGGACGTATGAATGCTCCTCCACCTGAACGAAAATATCCGACTAGTATTGGAAATATCCAGTGTGTCGTTCCCCTTTTGGTAGAAGAAAGCGATTGAGTTCATTGACTGCCAACCGGATCAAGGAGTTAACTCTCCTTGGGATTGATCACTTTGAAAGATGTCGGTAGAATGTTTGCTTATTTCAACGCCTTCATATAGTTGTATGAGTTCGCCATCCATTTGTTTTATCTCAAACACATCGAGGGTCCTTCAGCGTTTGCATTTGTCATCTTCCCGATCGATCACGCTCGCTTGCCAAGTAAAGGAATTCAGTTCGTGTAAATATTCACTCGAGAATCCTTACTGTTTTGTTATAGCTTTAGGACAAAAAATACACAACACAAAAATATATACGTGTAGAAATGTACAGATTTGTTTTCGATATATAAATATGTAGAACGCACTATTGTGATAATCAAATTAGGAGTGAACATTTAAAATCTAAGGGATTTATCACTTTTAGGAGTGCTTTTTCATTGATTTATTTATTTTAGGCCATGCCCTCGTCGTGAGTCATTGCATGATCTATCTTACATTTCCAACTGTATTTCATTACGTAACTAGCTGTGTCAGTTTTACCAACCTTCCTTGATTTTCCACGGTTGTGTTATATATTATAGTTCATTCAAAGACAAACAAATGAATAAACTTTATTGTCAAAAAACAGTTGCAAACTGCGAATGACCACGTGGGGGATATTTATTTATAAATTATTTATTTAATGTCCTGTGACGAGGTTGGGGCCATTTGGACCTCTCATCCACCTAACCGTTGGACTTGGTTGAGGGAATAGGTAGAGAAGGAGCGATGTCGGGTTGCCAGGAAACTTATGGTACCGAACCGACATTTGCCTGGAATAGGTGAGGGAAACCCCAGCTGAAAACCTAACCTAGTTCAGCCAAACAGGGTTTGAACCCACGCTCTACCGCTCAACGGTATCCAGGTAGCAAAGACGCCACTGCTAGACCACCGCTGTCGGGGGATAATAAACTAAGTTACTCTCCCGAAACAAGCAGAGGGCACCGTCCCATTCATTCCGATCGAGAAACCGGAGTCAGTGGCGGATTTCATACCTATAATTAAAAAAAAATCAAATACGTACTGTTATTCATTTGTTATTCCAAAATAAATCGAAGATACAATGTGCAATCAAAATTCATATTAATAATAACTAAAGAATGAAAAGACATTCCGCCCTATGGAAAATCCGCCACTATCCGGAGGAAAACCGGAAAAAACTCGGGTCAGCATATGCTACAGAGATAATGGATTCAACCCATGTTGCGTACAGTTAGAAATAAACTATCTCATACATAAAACCTGCGTTTGTTTGTGTTCGTAAAACTCGAAAAGTAGTCGTTCGATTGACTTGAAATTTTAACACAACGTTGCATTCGAATACGAGTGTGTTCTTATATGCTTATTATATAGGTATCGCACCTCTGAATAGTAAAAAATGCATTTTTTTAAAAAATCATAAGCGAAATACTACTCACAGACTGACTATTCACGAAATATCAGAAACTACAAATCCTACGAACTTGAAATTTGGCAGATAGGTTCCATTTAGGATGTAGACATCCGCTAGGATAAAGTTTTACGAAAATCCACCCTTAACGGGGTGAAATGGGGGTTGGAATATTTTTGGTATGTATCCCACCATAACTCTAGAGTGTCTGGAGCAATTTCAACCAAACTTTATACACTCGTGACTGATTATATGAAGACAAGTACTTTTGGGTGAGACATCCCTTGCACCTCTAGGGACGGGGTGAGAGGGGGATGACACGTATATATGATGGAAAAATCCGACATTAGATTCAAAACTATACTTTTCGGTGCCGTTGAGATAGATAAGAGCGTCTCCGGTGCTTTGTCAGTTAACAATCAGTCCACATTGGAGATAATGCACCCCTAAAATCGCTAGGGTAGGGGTGAGAATGAAGGACAGGTAAACGTAATTAAAAAAACGACCGATATTAGTGTTGAACAATTCATTTTTGGGAACGCTGAAGCGAAGTGACACCCTCATGATCATATAAGTACGCGATCACCCCCTATAAGGAATAAACACCCTTTGTTTTGGGTGTGAGAAGGAGTGATGTCAAAATAATAGAAAGTGGTCGATATTAGTTTTCAGATCGCTGTTTTCGGGGCCGATGAAATTAGTAGTGACATCCTCGAAGACGTCAAAGTTCACAATCGGCCCTTATAAACTCCAGAACCCCTAGGGAAGGAGATGCCATGGAAAAAAATCAAACATGACTTACAAGTGACGAGTCCATAATTTTCGACGTCGCTGAGCTGATAGTGAAATCTGTATATCGTGTAAGTCTCAGTCCTCATGAAACAAACACACCACTAGCACCTCTTGGGTGGGGGTGGGGGTGGGTGAAGGGTAAAAATGATAGGATAAATCGTATTGAAAACTAATTTTGAAATATAAAACCATGACAATTGCATTGCATCCATAGTATTAGAATTGATGAGATATTTAAACTAACAATGCCATTTAGTTTAGCTGTATTTTTTGTACTGGGGGCGGTAAGGGTGAAATGCAAAAAGACTGCTATTAGGGTGGACTCCATAGTTTTTGTGTATTCTTGGATGAATAATCGTATTTCCAATGACATTATGTTCCTGAATTATGTACATCATGCACGACACCTCTAAAGGTGAGGGTTGGGAAGAGCGTGACACGACAAATAATCGAAAATGTCAGGTAAGAAAGTGTTACGAACCAAACGTTCGTAAAGCATTTATCTTTACATTCTCATGTACTACGAACTCTAAGATATTAGTGTTCTGTGAGAACTCAATAATTATTCTAAGTACATAACTACTCTGTGAATGCATAAGCATTCCTTGTACATAAACATTCATTGGAAACTGCAAACTCCGTGTGAATTATAAGTTCCATGACAATGATCGATATACTATTCATGAACGTGCTCCATATAGACGCTCTGTGCATCTACTATATATAGAGCAGTGTTCAAGCCACTAAAGAGACAGTCTTCCTTCATAGGGTCACGATGATACTCTGAAGCTCAGTCTTCGAAAGGGGTGACATGTCGTCACGCGCGTCGTACGTCTGCTCTCCGTAATCGTCAGTGTTGAACTAGAGTAGCATTTTGCTACTCCAATGTATCGATATTGGAGTAGCAAATAAGCAATTATCAGTGCATCTGCTCTCCACGCTGTCACGAGGAAACCACTCACTTCGCGTAAGACCATGGAAAGCTGCGACTGTGGCCACGAACAACTTCAAGTCAACACTATGCATCAACATTACTAAGTATTAACACTCGTGTAGACGAGTCTTACATCAAGATTAGAGTTTATTCTCAATCTTATGTAATACAAAACCCTGCAATTAAATTTCATGGTTATTCAACCATTAATTGTTAATTACTTCGCAGGTGATTTTGTTTATATTCAAGTTTGTTACGGGGGGTTACAACTCAAAAACTTGAGATATGATGGGGCTTTTCTTTTGCGTAGATCAGTATCGGTCACGCTTCAATTTTGTACTTCATCCATTTAGTAATTCTGTTTCAAATACTGGGAAAGGGTTTAATGGGGATTTTTACAAACAATAATTGTTTGTATTTCATGGTAGTGGTATATCCACGTAACTATGTAAAATTTAACATTTTCAGAGTATTGGTTGCCCACAACAACCAATATCAATCTTATTACTCAGGAGAATATTTACGTAATTCTGTTTGTCTAATTATAAGGAAAATTGATGTATATTTTTGTCTAAGTGCAATAAATGTGTATTTTGTGAATCTGAACCGTGCTTTAAAGAATCTGCTTTCATTTTTATCTTATATGATTGTTGAAACATACAAGTCCACCATATCCTCTCCTATGGTACAGCGAATGGTCATTCGTTTGTAACAGAAAGGATTTTACGAAAATTCGCCCCTATGGGAATGAAATGGGAAATTGGTGTTTTGTAAAAAAAAATTCGCAATTACATCAGTAAAAATGAGGGATTGAGAGACACAATAGTATGAAACCTCCACCATTAATGGATGACATTTTCACTAGATATCAATGTGAGAAAGAATAAAGTTACAGACTTATTACAAAATTCACGCGAACAAAGCTTGTTATAAATAAAAAGGATCAAAAACAACGTGGATGAAAAAAGGAATTTAATCAGTATCTAGAGTACTATAACAATGGCGTGACAAAGTTTAAGAGAAATTTACATCACTTACATCATCCGAAATCACATGGAATACAATATTTATTTGTAAATTAAATCTCTCGTTAACTTCTTTTATTAAAATCAGTAAATTCTTTCAAATTATAGAAGCAATAGAGCATTAGAAAACTTTAAACCGCGGATTTGAGGGGATTCAATTTATTAATATATTATATATTTTTTGGAAGGTTTTTAATGTCTTTTACATTTATTCGAAAATTTTTATTTGTCTTTTATATTTTATACAAATAATTAAATACTTACGACCTTTTGTGGACGAATACTATTTATATTTTCTGCGAAGAGCTCAGAAAAGGTCGTAATTTTTTAATTATTTATTTAATTACATTATATAATGGATGAGAATGCTAATGAGTCTTTTAGGCAAAGAGTGGTTGACATGCCAGAACGATGAATATTAATATATAAAAATACATAAATTTGTCAAAAAAGCAGTACAAACTACGTATGACCACGTGGAGGACAATAAACTAATTTACTCTCCAGAAGCTAGCAAGGGACGTATTCCACCAATTCCGACCAAGGGCCCTAAGACATAGAGGCGGATTGAAAAATTTCAGCAAAAATTCGTAGATAAGATAAAAAGTTAGCTACGAGTTTTAATATTAATAGAATATCGACATATTTGTAATTTAACAAAAAACAATTATTTTACATGTACGAATTATTATCGAACTATAGATTATTCTGAGTACAGGTTTACAAATAATAAGAATTGAAATAACACTAAATTCACGATTTTTTGTTTTAATAAACGCGCTTCTAGACAAAAACCCAGAGAACATGTATAGGAAATCCACGTCTACCCGAAGGAAAACCGTAGAAAAACCCGGGCCAGGATAATGAATGTTAGATTCATTTTCACGGGTTTACCTAGTAAGCATAATTTCCTATTTTTATTATGTGTCCGCAAATATCCCGACTTGTTGTTCACACGCGCAGGTTCTCGTGGGGCGTCCTGTCTCCGAAGGATACTATGAAGCGTCTGAGAGAGAGAGGGCTTTGCACTAAAGCACTCACAAGGATGTCACTGTTGCAGCAGCGAGAAAAGGCCACTGCGGGGTTCCCACGAAGGCTTCGTCCTCAAGAAGGAAAAGCAAAGCAAAACACCCTTCTCAAAAAGGAAGAAACGTTTAGAAACAATGAATTCATCAGGAATTTCAATGGACCGTGACACACGAAACAACGTCAATGTTTGGAGTTGAAAGGATACTTATGTAAAAAAAGCTGATGAATGTAAGAACTCTGTAATGTCCCTTATGAGTACGAAGGAGTGAGTTGCTTAAGGAGAGACACCTTAAGGAAGCGCTCCAAGTTAGTCAAATCACTGAGAAGTATAATTATTTTCTTTATTTTTATTGTAATTGTTATATATCGTAACACTATGAATCATAATGATGAAGAAACGTGAACACTATTCGCTTGTCTCGTTTGAAACGCACGAGAGCTTCGTGTACAAACATGGCGGTCGAGCGGAACGGTTTCTGCATTTATGCATCACGCCTCGGAGAGAGTGAAACATTTGTTTTGTAATGCCTGGAGTCATGTAAAAATACTAAGGATAATTCATTACAAATCAAAGTAAACTTCCATCACTTTCATGATTTTAAACATTAATGGTCTTTTTTTGAAAATATACGTTCTTTCCATAAGACGCAATGCATTACACCATCAACAATATTTAACTGAAATAGCGGATGAAGTACGTTTTTTTAGATGACACCGCAATAAGTACGTGTTACTCTGTTTATTTATGCCGGTTTCAGTGATTTATTTCTGCCCGCGTTAGTATCACCTTAAAAAAAATATTACAAAATTGTTTTTTGAAAATAAAATCCAGAAGAGACTGTAATGCACGCAGTAATAAATTGAGGACAGATGCCGCAGTTGTTTTTTACTTTTGTAATTTCCTAACGTGAAAAAAATAAGAAACTTAGAACATTATTCAGTTNCCCCCCCCCCCCGAACAACCTTTTTTCACATCATTTTTTACTAGTAGGGTCAGATGCGTCATGGGTGTGAGACAGATGGCTTACGGAAAAACATAAGCTTGCCAGTTTACTTACAGATACGTTTGTTGTTTCTCTTAAAATACCGTTTTCCGTGATAATAAACTAAATTAAATTATTCAAATTATAATAAACACAAAAATTCAAATTTATTAAGTAGCATTAATGTACAAGACACGAGATATTCGGCACGTTCAGTGTTATCGATCTCCAATCCGAAAATCCTACCCTTGGTCATCTCTTACGCGGTGAACCGCACCCCATCCGTAAGATTTGCAACACAACACTTATCGTGTTACACTTCGTTTTGGAGTGTCTCAAGTACAGTATCAACCGTCAGAGACACAATCTACCCAATATATTGGACGATATGATTGGGCAAAAAGAACCAACTATGTTATGCATTTTTAGATTCGTACAAGAACGTGGCTTTTGGCATATTATCAGAACTTTACTTATAACCGATGTCTGTAAATTCTAAATGCCGCTCCGAATGACCTATTGGTATTATTCCTCTCGACTTTTCTGTGCAGAAAATGAGTGTGTATTTATAAATATATCTGTGCAGTTATCTCTTTCTTGTTTATGAAGATGACCTATACGTTTATAAATGAACCTTGCTTGTCATATGCTTATAAATACCTTGCTTGTCTCCGGAGAGTAACTTAGTTTATTGCCCCCACCCACGTTGTCATACGCAGTTTGCAACTGCTTTTTTGACAATAAAGTTTAATTATAATTTATTTGTATATTATCTTTTCACCAAAGACTCATTTGAAAATGGGCGTCAGTAGCCTTAGTTGTCGAAACGCCATTAAAACTAACTCCGATCCTAAAATGGCGTCAGAATCCATGATAAGAACACTTTCGTCGTATGAGATAATTCATATTTAGATTTCCAAGGAACAGAGTTGCGGCATGTCCAAAAGTGACGAGTAAGAAGTTGCCGTCGCGCAGTTTTGGGCAAGGTAAACGATGCAAGGGTAGAGGTGCATGAATCTACATGAACCTACTCAAGAGTCACGACCAGTTTTCAAACCGAAGTTAGTGAGAGAGATCAATTTTTTAAAAGAATTGTCTCAAGTGCCCAGATCCAACCATTCTCGAACACTAAACCTACGTAATTTACTTAGTCTTCGTCGCGAAGACAACTGTCAAAATTCTCGACACTGTCACGGTCCTCCTACTGTGGCTCGTAATTGTTTGGCCGAGCTGAACCACAAGGGGCAGTCGCGACGTGATGGAGAAAATAACTAGGCGATTGTCGGAAAGGAGTGATAAGGTTCAGAGAAACTCAGAGCTAGATTGAGACATTTAATCATACTCACAATGTGTCTGAGTTGCGCAAGGCGGTTGCCAAAGAAGAGAAGGCGTAAGTCATGACGTACTCACAGCTCGGGATGCTGTGAGTACGAAACAGTTGCTGACCCACACAGCTTCCGATCTTCGGACGATCGGTGGGCAGAGGGAGAGGATACTGGGGTGTCACTCAGAAGAAACTCCCACGCAATAACTGGTTCCTTCTGCCCCGGGGTCCAATCGCCCCCCTGATTATATATGGTTTGACTCCCTACGTCATTACCCACTAACCTACTTCCTCTGGCCATGCGACCTCATTCCTGTAGTTGCTAGGTGTCTTCACTCCAACCACATCCATTAATCTCAATGTACATCTGTAAAGATACACATATGTACACGCAGTCCGTGCAGATCTGCAAACTTCCCTTTTTTACTTACTAAGGCAAACCCGAAGGTACAATTCCGTGTTTTCATTTTTAAAACTTTATAAATAATAACATTTTATGAGCAAATTACTACATTTTAATTCACAAAATTTCAGAAACGTCATCAAATTTATGATTTAATAAGATAATGATAGACGTAAACAGCTCGTCTATTTTTGATAGAAAAGTAAAAGAGGGTATCAGTGTTAACTTTTATGGAATATGCGGGCAGAATCTGTATATTGTATATGGATACGGTTTTTATTCCGTACTTCCTGTTGAGAAAAATTAAATACTTTTAATTCTCTATTTCAAATGTACAATTCACATAAATCGGAAATCATAAAATCATTTCAATTACTATAGAATCTCATTAATTGGATCATTTACACGAAGGGTATAGGAGGATTAATGACATATATTGAGCGTGTTTGTACGTAACTGTTTGTGTGTTTCTGTAACTGTTTGTAAGAGAAAATGTGTTTGTGTATGTATGTGAATATACGCACATACGAACCTCATGTAGATAATTTATTTATTTAATCTAATTTCTTTCTCGTTGTAAACATGTGTAGTAATTTTCTAAGCATTTTATTCCGTTTGTGTGTGTATTTTATAGATGTTTGTATATATTTGTTGATGATGATTTATATATATGATGATTTGTTTTTTAACGTCATAGTATTTTATTGTGTATGTATTCTTTTCTATCTGCCACCGAGCATTGCTCACTAGCAGACAAATTATTATTATTATTATTATTATTATTATTATTATTATTTGAAACGGCCTCTGGTGACGTGTTGGGGAAATAAAAATGTCGGATAATAGGGAATTATTATCAGCCAAAAAATGTATTTCCTACATTACACATATTATACTTTTAGGTTTTAAGACAAAATAGATTAATCTCAGAAGTAGGTAGACTGTATCAATTGCCAAAATAGTAAAACATTAAATTGTTTTTCAGATTTTCTTAAAATCGTTAAAATACGAACAACATTGTTTAATCTATAGTTTATCTAATAGTTTAATCTATAGTTATATAGTTAATCTATAGTTCGATAATAACTTGTACATGTAATTTTTTGCTTAAAATTACAAACATATTGACATTCTATTAGTATTATAACTCGCAGCTAACTTTTTATCTTATCTAGGAACTTTTGCTGAAATTTTTGAATCCGCCTCTGCCTTAGGGCCCTTGATCGGAATTGATGGGATGGTCCCTTGCTTGCTTCCGGAGAGTAAATTAGTTTTTTTTCCTCCACGTGGTCATACGCAGTTTGTACTGTTTTTTAACAATAAAATTTATTATTATAACTATTCGAGTTTTTCATTATAGACGATTTTTTACATTAAAATATAAATCAATATATAAGCAAAATTATCATGAAGATGAATTACAATGTTTATTTGTTCTTTCAAAATTTTGTTCTTTTTATTTTTTGCCATATAGTTTTAAATGTATTTAAGCATCGATTTCTGTAGATAAATCAATGTTATAAAAATCGCTTGAATTAATCCTTTCGTGTTTTTGTTGAAATTTCCATTTGTTCTGTTATAACCTATTATCAATTTTTCATGATTTCCAACACAAAATGAAAAAAAAACAAAAACAAAAAAAAACAGTCAAAATAAGACCACTAGATTTGTGTGCGATGCAATCTCCAGTAGGTACAAAAATAACCATGAATTCTTCTAAAAATTATATATTGATCAACTGAAATTGATTCTCTATGTTACGGAGATTTACCAGATGTATATTGATTGAACTGATTGATCTAAATTAAATATTTCTGAGCCATCAAAATACGAAGTATCTATATTATCAATATTTATAAGTTTTTAAATCGAATTAATTAAGAGAATTTTGGACGTATTCTCTTTTTTTATTTTATTCTTTTGATTTTCCAAATTTGAAAAGATTTTAATTTTTAAATATATTAAATAGCTGGAGTTTTAATAAGAAAACTTTTTGATAATTTAATGCTTACTGAAATAAAACTTTTGAAATTCGAGTCCCAGAATGAAAACGTAAATTTATTCCTCAGTAGTTTTAATAATAATAATAATAATAATAATATTTTATTGAACCACATAGATCATAATAATGATTTATGGTGAGTCATAGTACTAACAATAACAATAACATTTACATATAAGAATAACAACGATATAATTTTGATACATTTTACCATATTCATTTAACTTAGGCTAAGTAGAAGTTAACATAAAATACAATTATTTTCTACTGTTACAGAATATTTAATATTTATTTAGGCTAGTGTTATTAGATATCTATGGTACGAATTCTATTATTTTACTTTTATTTTATTAATTTACGTCAAGGTCCATATTTATGCTAAAACAGTGTAGTTTGATGTTTTTAGATCGTTTCCTGCATCATGGGTCACCTTCTGCACATTTGTTCTAATGATTACCTGCAACAGATTGTATGTCATACATTAGTTATTGCCATTGAGGAATTCTTGTACACTCTAGTAGAGTTTCTGTTGCAAGAATTGTTTGAGTTTTGTTTTGAATGGGGAATTTTCGTGATGATGCCAATGAACCCGGAATCACTTTGCTGCCATGATGGAAAGTGCCTCAAAATTTAGGTCAGTCAAGTCACTGAGTATCCCTGTTAGCTGTTCATCAAAAAAAAATCTTTATCTTGCGGTTCTTTGTCTAACATTTTAGTTCTATTTTTATTGAAAATAAATGTGTTCGATTTTTGCCTTGTTTGTTAAATTTAAATTGCTGCGTTTACAGAAATTAAAAAGAAAATGGGTTCACTTCAATTTAAAAAAATAAAAAACGTACGATTATGCGATATACATACGGATTTAAGGAGATAGTAAACAAAAATTGACAAAGGATGGGATAATGAATATGAGTGAAATGATGAAGATACCATAGGCATAAACCTTCCGAACGAGGCAGAGACAGGGAAACGGGAAAAGGGGAAACGTACGGTGGCCGCAAAGAATCTCACGGCGGCATCGAGGAGGAGGGAGTGACCGAAGGCGGGGGCGGTGGTTGAGGCCGAAGATCACAAGCCTCGTCGTGTGCACTGCGTGACTGCGCAGAACGGTCGCCATTGACGGAAAGAAAAGCACACTTTTTTTCATGAATGGGCAACAGTTGCACAATAACTCCTTGCAAAAGAGCCCCGTTCCTTCTGAAAGGAATTTCAAGATTACTCTCTCTCTCTTTGCCCACCCTCCGTGTTGAAACCCCACCCTGACGATTCAAAAGCCGCAAAAGAAGAAACTGCGGTCGCAGTCCAAAGAACCTTCAGTTCGCCGTCGCTGCGGTGTCCCCCGCCTACTTTTGTGTTTATGTTCCACGATGGGTCAAAACACGCGTATAGTAGGTCACGAAACACAAGCAGTCCTTACAATTATTTGTCCAAGCAAAAAATGAAAACAGAAAAAAGTAAATGCATTATTTTTTCTCATTTATTTTTGCAAACAGAATCCATATTTCAACATGCGAGTGTCATATTTTTCCTTGATAAATTTCAAGAAATTTTCAAGTAAAAAATAAATACATCCAACATAATTTTCCAAAAGCAAAACAAAAATAAAATATTTGTTACGGTCGCGAAATTTGCTGGCTAATGAAGTCAACTTTTATTGGCTCTTGATATTAAAAGTACATATTTTTTATCGTTCTTTTTTTACATTCTATTTTATACGACTATAATGCACTCTCCCCTAAAACCCTCATTATCATCATCACTGTGATATTTCATTCCCATTTGGAGTTTCATTCAAAGAGTTTGACTCTAAGAGTGGGCATCTCACAGGAATTAACCAAAATGTGTCCGCATTGGCAATCTCTGGTTGATTTACTATTTTTACCGTGCAGGAATGAGACGTGTATAAATAAAATTGTGATTGCGTACACCTTTCAGTCAATGACTACACGGTAATTCTCATTATAGTATTTAAAAATCTGAAAGTGCGCAAAAAAAAAAAAGAAAAAAAGAAAAAAGAGTTACTTGCTGTTTTGAATGATTATGATAATGAAACATTTTCTCCAAAGAGACCTAGTTTTCATGTAAGAACAAAACTTATTTCTTTTTTAATTTTATGAATTTTTCGACCTTTCATCATGAAATAAAGAGAAAATTAATAATTTACTTTCCAAAAAGTTAATATCATAACTTTTCTGATTGACACACTGTTATTTCATAAAACGTTTCTACACAACGCGTGCCTTTTAAGGTATTTTATCCCTCAGAGCAAATAAGCTAAAGTACTACCGAAGATGTTTTAAATGATAGTTTAAACCATTCACTATTCAATGCCGATGAATTTTCATACCCTAACGTCGCAAAATTTTGAATTATTTCACTTTCGCGGACTTGTGTTCTTCCATATCCTGCCCCTAGTATCGCTTTGACGTACTAAAACATAGCAAATGATAATTGGAGCGCTATGACGTTAGGGTCTTCATATTTTACGCAGCATTTAAAAGAATAATTCAATAAAAACGCGGAAAATGTCAGACGTATCACGAGACTGAAGATAAGGCCTTGTCCTACGTGGGCGACAAACGCGAGCGACAACTTCATGCGACAGACGTGTAACGTCACGTCGCCAGGATTGAGTGTCGTGCGCAGTCGTGCGTTTGGCGCGCGCGCGATCGGTCGGCTCTTTTTTAGCAAGATGGCGCCACACAGCAAACAATACGTGAATACATGTTACAGGACGGATTTATAGTGAAATGCGTGGTTCTAAGGTAAAGACACCATGAAATCATACAATAAATTTATCAGAAAATAAAATCTTAATTACATTAAATTTTAACATTTGTACTCGCAACTGTTTTTGCGTCCCAAAAAGTTTTTGAATATACCAGTGTGTTGATTTGTACCTTTTGTTTTATTGAAAATGGCATTAACTAAAGAGAAACTAATTTGCAACACCTAAAGAAACTCGGTTTGTTGTGTTTTGAATTTGCACAAATCCGTAATCACTTCGAAACTACATGAACTAACCTACAAAACACAGTAACCTCAGGCAAGATCACGAAGAAATGTCAAGACCTACTCGAGACTACTACATTTTATTGTTTACAAACGATAATTTCTAGTATGATCAAGTAGATTGTGTGAAATCAATGAGACTATACACTCCTTGTATAATCTCTTTGTGTGAAATGTAGCATCTGACGCGCGACAAAGCTCAAACATGTTTGAAGTTGGAGCGTCGTCGAATGTCGCGCTTGTAGCGCTACAGCGTCGCTGTCGCCCACGTAGGACTGACTCGTAACTACAAGCGTGTTTGAATCTTGTCTCTCGCGTTTGTCGCCCAAGCAGGACACGGCCTAATGCAGTTCTAGTCGAAGATAGTGTCAAATGAAAATTTAAACTTATTATCAAGTTTAAAATAAAATATTTTTCATCGTCCGAACAGTAAAATTTAGAACAAGGAAACAAAAAACGGATGTTGCAAAATTCTCATTTCTCAATAGAACGGTTAGAGACTAGAAATTAGTGTCTGTATCGGTTGTGGAAAAGATTTCGAGCTCCGCATCTATTCTCAGGGTTAGGCAAGTTCTATGAGAGGGGTGCGTTAGTGTAGATGTGAATATAGTGGAAGTGAAGTGATGAGAGGAAAACGCGTGAATTAGAAACGAAAGGAAGGGAAATGTAAAGTGAAGTGAGTTGCACTTAAGGGATACATCCATTTGAAGTGCAGCGGAGCCTCTTCAACTCGAAATCCTCTCTAAAATGGAGAAATTAGCCATTCCCTTCCGTTGAAGTACAAAGAACTCTACAACTCGAAATATTTAGATGTTGTAACTCGAACTGAATATGATTTCCCTATGATGTACTATCCATACACATCACGCTCTCTAATTCGAACTACAAATCTAACGGACACTATAACTCGAAAAAGCGATATGAAAACTTTGCTGCCACTGTAAATCGAAATTCTTTTCGCAAGAGTCTTTAACTCCAAGCAATCCTTTCGTTGTCGCCAATAAGTAATTCCAAAAAATGATTTCATATTTTTATTGAAAGATGTAGTGATCTCGAGGACAATATATTTAGTGCTTTGTTTGCAATCGAAAATACAATTGACAAAACATGTGTTAATTCCTTGACTCAACTCGAAACTTATAACCTTTTCCTTGAAGTTCGAGTTAAAGAGGCTTCACTGTTTGGGAAACGTAGTGCGTTATTGAATCTTATCTACGTGGGGCGATAGGATGTAGGAAGTGGGTAGTAGGGCCATTGTTAGTAGGTGGACCGGTTAGCTAGGTTTACCAACAATTGGTTCTCGTGGAGGGATTAGTAAGAGTAGTTAGTAATAGTTCGAGTTATTTTGATACTAAGAGCAGTAGGAGGTGGATAGAAGAAGGAGGGTTCGCTTTTCAGTTGTCAGAGCTATATGAACTGCGACATTAATGTGAAAAGCTACGAATTCTTTCTGGATCCACCGGCATTTGAACCCGAGATGACTTGGTGATGAGCCACCACTTTCGTCACAGGAAGGGTAAATCGAGAGTTCGGGTTATCAGCCTTAAAACGTGTTTTAAGTAATTATTAAGAATAGATTAATTTTTTAGTTGCTTCATGGTCACACATTTTTTTATTTTATATTTTAATTTTAGTTTAACCATTTATTTTACAGTTTTCAATTTTTTGTAATGTATAATTTTTGATATTTTATCACATTACCTAATATTCTGTCACCGGACAAAGTCTACCCTTTTGCAGTTAAATAAATATTATATTATTGTTTAATTAGAACTCCTTTGGTGAATATTTTCAACTTTTGTGCATAGTTGACAACTTGACTTGAGTCGACGCGGATATGGATTTTAACTCGTTGTGACCCACTGTGCGGTGTCTGATGCGGCGCAAGCGTTTACCTTTCGCGAGTAGTGAAGTGAGTGAGAGCAGCTTCTCAGCGGAATAGTCGCAATGTTTGTTCCCGACAACGGCTGCGCTCCGCCTCCGCAAAGGTGTTGGCGAAGGAGGGCGAGGAAGAAGAAGAAGAAGACGAAGGGGCAGTGTGCGAAGGGCGGGTCTGCTGTAAATTAGTACTAGAGCGCAGCGCTAGTGCGGCGGCGGCGGCAGCGCGTGCCACAGCTCCTCGGTGCCGGGGGTTCCCCTCAGCAACTCTACAGGATGAACACGTTTTTACGTCCGAAGTGCGGGACTACTGTATACTCGAAGTCGTGTTACTCTGCCTCCAGAAAATGCAACTTGAGAAAGAAAAAAAATGAACGGAAATTCACTGAGTTTATTATAGTATATTTCTGTATGGTTTTCAATATGATCATAGGGAGCTTGTAACAGCTCTCTTTATTCATTTATTTATTCTCAGTCTAACTGGCTCTATGTTGGTACAGAGCTTGTGCTCAATGCAACGAACGCTTTCATATCTTGGCAAGACATTCGAATTTCTTAAAACTGAAATCCATCGCCTACCTCGGTCGTCAATTCAATTCACTTTTGCTCTTGCGGCACTATTCTGTTCTTTCTGCATCGAGCGTGTGGAACGAATATTACCTTGTACCTTAGTTTGTTGTGTTATTAACTTGCATTTCTTTACAGTAAATAGTCGCTCTAGTAAGTACTATTAATATTTACTTGGATATAACGAATTCGTAAAAGTTGGCAATTCGTGTTAGGCAGCCATATTGTGTAATTTTCGGCAAAGTTACATGACATGGAGTATATGTATTGCTGAAGGAAGGTGGTTCACTGTTGAATTCATTCAGAACAAAAAAATCACTGATACTTCAATGTCTCTAAATATTGCACATTTATGAATATGAACAATATATTCCCGACAATATATAACATCGAATTAAAAAGTGTTAACTAAAAATAGATAGACTGAGATACCATAAACTCGTAAAGTCTCGGAACATATTATCCATCATTCTAATTGTAGCATATACATGAAAATCGTTGCTCGTTTAAGATTGGACTTGCCCTCCAAGTCAGTCAAATCACTAAGATGTATTATTGTTTTTTTAACTTTTATATTAATTGTTATAAAACTCAACAATATTAATTGTAATGATGAAAATATATGATTTAATTTCAGTCCAACAGTTAATATTCTAGTAAAAATAATATTCAAGAACTGGCTTGTCTCGTTAGAAATGCACAAGAGCACGTAAGAACATGGCGGCTGAACGCGACTGTTTCGTGATTTTCGCATCTTAACTCGGAAAATGTGAAATATATTTGTCAGATGTCCGGTGACCTTTAGATAAAAGTGATGTAAAAAATACTACAAAGGAAAATTTACTACAAATCAATGTAAACTTCCTTGGTTTAAAAGATGCATCAATTACAACTGCAATAATCTCATTTAAATGGCTGGTGAGGTAAATTTTTCAAGTTGAAATCACCTTAAGAACATGTTACTTTGTTTATTTATGCTGATTTAAGATATTTGAGTGGTTTAATTCTATCTACGCTAGTACTACCTTAAGTGCCCGAGAATTTGTGGCAAAACATAATATATTGTTGTCTTAATTTCATAATGATGCTAGAAAGCAAATAACACAGTTCCGAATTATTAGTTTACGTCGATGAAATTTATTTATAAATAATCCCTCGCAAGGAGAAATCTTAGGATGAGAAGGAGAACATGAAAAAGTCAGCTACGAAGAGCATTTATCAATTCCGATAAGAATTTGCCAAGAACAGTAGAAACAGTCCCTCAAACTCGAGCTGATGTGTCATTGAGGGTGACGAGTTACCGAAATTGTTTTTTTTTATGGAATAAGGGTTCAACTATTTACAAATCAAATTATTTGACTGAGCAGTCCTCTCATAGACGTCAAAAAATATATTCATTAATATTTCAACTTAAGAAATTACATTGATACCTGAATAAAGTTATTACTATATTTTTTTCGTATACAAAATAATCGTGACACTCGACTGACTCCCAATCTCGTTTCGTCATCGTACAGCTTCGTCACGTGAGAGAAACACGATGTCCGTCAAGAAACTTGTCATTCCTTTAGAGTCTTTCGCGGAACTACGCTCTCCGCCGTGCTCCTTGTTTTCCATGAATGCGACGTCTCTTTTATCTACACTTACTATTTGAAAATTTACAATTCATATTATATGAAGAAGTTTCAATCCACTTTTATTTATACCCCACCTAATTAGTTCAATGATGTTTTCTTCTGCCATCAGATCATTTAGTAATTCAAAAACTGATTGCCCAATTATATGGAGAATTGCGTATTTGGGACTCGCGTTAGCATCATTATAATGAATTAGTTTTTTTCCGTCTAAAACTACTGTCATATCTAAAATGAAAAATATTTTAAAGTATTTTCTAAAAATATGCACTATGAAACTTGAGGAAAATTAATAAATTTTGGTTTCCAGTTCGAGTTATTTTTATTTCGTCGTAAAAATTGACACGAGGTAAACAGGATGTAAATCTGAGGGACTCGTACATTCAACCCACAAAACACGTGATTAACTCACGAATCGATCCACTGTTCTTCAGAACCTCCGATGGCTCAGGGGCTAGCATCCTTGCTAATTCCGTTCCCGGGTATGACAAAAAACATATAGCTTTTCACTTCAACATCCCGGTTCTTATTGCTGTAACTATTGAAAAGAGAACCCTCCTCCTTATATCCTAGTATCACTAACTCTTACTATTATTAACATCCACATAGGCCCTGCTGTTGGTAAACTCAGCTAAGCGGATCACCTACTAACAATAGCCACTACCACCCACCTCCTACCTCATATCGCCCCGTGAAGAGAAGTTTCAATAGCACGATACATTTCCCATTTACAAATACAAAAAAAAAAAATCTTCAGATCCCATCATCTTATCTGGTCGAGTCGATAACGTATTAACCGCACAATCGGCACAATTATACCAGCGGATGATAGAGTCGGTATTGAAAATGAGAAGTAGCTAAATGAGAAGTAGCTAAATAATAGCAACGCTTGTTCCCCCTAATAATAGCTCATAAATATTTTGTATTTTCTGATTCCAAAGATATTATTGCTCTTTAGGAAACTTGAATAACGATCATGTATTCCAATTTTATTTTACTGCGTACATAAACGTTATCTGTAAAAAATGAAATTGAATATGTAAGTACTTCTTACTGGTAAGTGGATGTGAGTGTGTCACTTTTTAAAAGTTTTTTTTCTGGTCGGGGGCATGATCACATTTACGAAAAACGTTTATCAAATTGCAACAGAATACACTGAGCAGGATGCATTATTAATCTTCGACCATTTCTTAACAACATTGTGTTTATATAAAGCTACCTCGTAATTAAAAATAAATTCTTGCAAATTGCAAGAAAAAATGTGTGTGATTTAGAGGATAAGATTCACGAAGTGCACGAGTGGGTTTATATAAAACTACCTCGTAATTAAAAATAAATTCATGCAAATTGCAAGAAAAAATATGTGTGATTTAGAGGATAAGATTCACGAAGTGCATGAGCTATATTATTCGGAATGATGAATATAAATCTTATTTGTGGCATCAACTGAAAGATTTATTAAGGAAAATTCTGCATCTCCGTTCGCCTCCACGATGAAGAACGTCCCGGTAAAAATAATTGTTCTTCACTTATGAAAATCATCATCACTGTAATTGAAAATACAACGATTGAAGAAAAGATCAACACTACAAAACAAAGTAAATCTCTTTAAAATAAAAGCGAACTAAAAAAGAGGTTTAAACGCCGGGCGATGGGAGATTTCTACTTCCTGTTCTTAATTTTTAAATTTCTTTTTAAACACAGGAGAACCTCTCATAACACTTTTTGATAAAGCTAAGTGCCTCCACAGAGTTAAATGTATGAAAGATGAATTTCTTCACTTTTGTCTCTCCTTGTGATAATCAATGTTTTTTCTCCTCTCTTAAGCGAACAAATGTCTTGAAATTCTTTCAGTACATGTATCGAAATCGTCTCGATAAAAACTCATGCGAGTCTGTGAATTCAAATCTATGCAGGAATACTATGGATTATTTCCGTATATTAAGATTTTAACTAAACAGCTATAAAGAATTCAGATTAAATTGAGTAAGTCAACTTTTTAAGAGGAATATGCTGTACTGTAGAACTTCGCGAATCAAGTATAATTATGGAAAATACGGATGACGTGATATATAAAGAAAAAAATTTACAAAGTATACCCAGTATTGAAAATAAAATGGTTGTGAAGTCATTACGTAATTAGATTGTGCAACCTAAATGACTTAAGGGCAAACGAACTATCACGGCCATCACTTCTAAATGAACGTATAGAACAGCTGTTGCCTACCGCTGGTCCGCGGACCATGGGTAGTCCATGAACAAATTTTGCTTGGTCGCAGAAAATTTTTTTGTCGTCCTTTAAAGAAACTTGTTTACTATGGTAGAAATAATAAGGTTGTTAAATTTTCCTGAAATATGTGTGAGAAACAGGAAACAAAAAGTGGAAAGAAAGAACATTTCTTTGAAGTACTTGATGTTCCATCAGGGGTTCTAGCTATCGATCTTTAAGATAAACAAAATCTCTTAAGATATTGTTACATCAATTTTTTCAAATTGTAGAATTTGTAAATGGGAAATGTAAAGTGCTATTGAAGCTTATCTTTATGGGGCGATAGGAGGTAGGTAGGAGTTGGGTGATAGAGGCTATTAGTATGTGGGCCGGTTAGCTTGGTTTACCAACAACTTGGACCACGTGGAGGGGTTTGTAGCAGTTAGCAATAGTAAGAGTTAGAGATACTAGGTATAGTAGGAGATGGATAGAAGAAGGAGCTATATGAACTGCGACATTAATGTGAAAAGCTACGTATTTTTACTTGCCCCGCCGGGAATTG
The DNA here is from genome assembly GCA_002313205.1 of Laupala kohalensis. Classification (NCBI taxonomy): domain Eukaryota; kingdom Metazoa; phylum Arthropoda; class Insecta; order Orthoptera; family Trigonidiidae; genus Laupala; species Laupala kohalensis. Next base: position 153,759 of record NNCF01127097.1, on the reverse strand, counting down.
AACCCGGAGTGACTCGGTGGCGAACACGTATGCTAACCCTGAGCCACCGAAAGGGCCGCATCAATGGAATGAATTTATATTTTCTTACCGTTAAAAAAGAATTTTAGTTTGTTATATTCATTTGATCCATTTCATCTTTGAAGATATACTGCAGATATCCCCGATACTGCTTCGCGAAGGTTCATCTATGCCGATGACATTACCCTCACCACTCAAGACAAATCATTTTTAACCATTGAAAGTACCCTGAATGAAGACCTTGAGACACTGTATAAGTACTTTTCATATTGGCATCTTAAACTCAACCCTCAAAACACCATATCATCCGTGTTCCATCTAAATAATCGTGCTGCTGGAACGTTACTTAGATTGAACACACGCGGACAAAGAATCTCCTGTTCTGAAACTCCAAAATATTTTGGAATAAAGTTAGACAGATCGCTCACATTTAAATATCACTTATGTGACATCCGAGACAAACTACGTACCCGCAACAATATCTTTTATCAAAACTAGCCTCAACCTCTTGGTGGGGGAGGGTGATGCAAATACGCTGCGAGTAAGTGCTTTTCTCTCTTGTACAGCACCGCAGAGTGCTATTGCCCAGTGTGGCTTTATAGCGTGCACACTCAAAAGTAGATACTCAACTCAACATCTCGATGCGTAAGACCACAGGCCTCATGAAAACCACACCATTACCATGGCTCCTTCTACTATCACATATTGCTCCTCCCGACCTAAGAAGACAAGAACTCGCCCGAAAATTATGGAGGCGCATTGATGAAAATCCTCTTCTCCCTATCCACGAAAATCTGAACGACATTCCCCCAAAAAGGTTGAAATCTAGAAAACCACCGTGGATGAGAGGGAAAGCAAAATTCAACGTCAAAGAATGGAGAATAGCGTGGAAAAGTGCCTCCATGATTCATGGGAATTTTATCCTCGACCGTAACACGAAGCCCCAAGGTTTTGAACTGCCGCGAAAAACTTGGGTGACTCTACAGACTTAGGACTGACCAAGGAAGGACAAAAGACACCATACATAAGTGGGGTCTGGCCACAGATCCGTTTTGCGAGTGTGGAGCTGTGTAAACGACCCATCACATCTTGGAAGAATGCCAAGTTCACCAATACGATGGCAGAGTTGTGGACTTTCTTACTAGTATTAACAAGACGCTGCCTTGGATCAGTGAACTAAATATCAACATCTGAAATCCCTGCTGTTTCCGTGGGTTCATTTATTTTATGTTTTATTGTACTAGTGTGTTTGTATTTTCTAAATTTGTACTTATTATTTGTATAGTTTTATTGTATACGTTTTGTGCATGTTCTGTACAAATTTTTGGGTTCACCGCTGCTGTAGATAAGCATTGAAGCAATTTTCTTTCCATATAGGTCATAAACAAACTTCAACGAGTAAAATTATAAACAAACTAAAAAAAACCTTCTGAACAAAAGAGCACCCGATAAAGAGAACAAACGATTCCTAACCACTAGACATGTTTCCTTCGTTTTCTTGGAATGCTACGTTCAATTTACACTTGAGGATAAGAGAAGTTTCAGCGACTCCATTTGGGAGCGTGACATGTTTGGAACCTGTTGACATCTGTTTACCATTCCATCCAACTCTGCTCCTCCCTCGCATTGAATGGAACCAAGTCCTCAGGGGACGTCGGGGGATGAGGACGACGTGCGAGAAGCGTCGCCGAGGACACGAGGTCTTGAGGACAACGCCACAGGATTAATCTCGAGCAACAAAGATTCAGGGGGTGGGGGACGTCCGACGCGGGACAAAGCCTCCTGGAGGTGGTATGCGAGCGGAGACCTTCTCCCGATTGTTGGTGACGGCCCCGCCGGGAGCGCTAGTAGCGACGGTGGAGGAGGAAGCTTCGGTGTCTCTCCAACCAACGCTGGGGGTTACCGGTGTTACCAGTCCGTTCCTTGCAAACCCAGACAGGTACCTAGTTGTCTCCAGCGGCGATCACAAGAGATCGTCCTCACCGGAGCTCTTGAGGACGTCTGGACCGGAGTAGCCTCACTCCCCTCCGTCAACGGCGGGCGACCGGAGCTTAGCCATGTTAATTAACAACGCGTCTCTATCCTCCTCACGACCTCAGCTCGTGCTCTCGTGTTAATTGGAAACAGAGAATAATAATTTCGCGTGGAGGGGAGGGAAGGGTGGTCGCTTCTCTCGCAGCGAGCGAACACGCTTCACTCCCTCTTCTCACCTCCCGCCCTCGTTCCCACTCACCCCTTGCTCAGCGCGGCGCTCTCGACCTCAATATCTTGGCAATGCAATGCAACGGGACGCCATGACCAGAAGACATATTGATCTGACAGTTCTATTTAGCATCTGGGGGACGGCTGATTTCCGACGGTGATGAATTTGTCTCCTATCTTCCCGAGCTGCGTCTCGCTCTACACCCCGCACCCCCCGCCTCACTACCCCAAAGCAGTCGTCGTCGCTACGTGGAGGCGGGTGGCGTGAAAGAGGGTCGGACGGAGACAGAACGACGGATACACGAATGACGAACGCGCTGGTACAGAGAGAGAGAGAGACGCGGGTGCCGGGGACGCGCGGGGAGGGGGATGCTGAGGATAATGCTGACGGCAATTGTCAGGGGTGGGGAACGCAATAGTTGTAGTTGAAGAGAAATGTTGAGAGCGTAGCGCCGGGAAATGTGAGGACAATAGCTATTATTGGCACAGTAATGATATTGGTTTGATACGATCTATAGTAGACGGCACCCTCGTGAAGGGGAAATTTTGGGAGGGAATACAAATATGCAGACTACGTTTCTTTTCACACATAAGTGTTATCTCGTAAATAATTTTTTCAAGCTCAGGAAAATATTTAATGCATATCAAATGTCAAAGTAAGAGACCAAATATAAGTACTTCAGAAGTATTTCTTCATTTTTTACAATTTTTTTATTGTCAAGGGGATGAAAGTCATCTTCATAATAAGACAAGTTAATAGCTGCTCTTAAGTTGTCATGTATATTATTCATATTAAAAAGCATTTAGAGTGGTGTGTCATCCATCATTAGTTAATACCGTGGAGGAGGTTACGAGTAAGCATACAATCAATAAACCATTCAACTAGTGAAAATATATATAAAAATTTTATTGTCAAAAAACAGTTGCTGACTGCGTATGACCACTTGGGGGATAATAAACTAAGTTACTCACCGGAAACAAGTGAGGGATCAACCCATCAATTCCGATCAAGAGTTCAAGAGCAGTGGCGGATTTAATACTTGTAAATTTTCTAAAATAAAATACGCACTGTTACCAATTATTTATTCCAAAATGAATTGTAGATATAACGTGCAGTCAAAATTAGAGATTAATAATAACAAAAATGTTAAATGACATTCCCCTAATAATAAATAAAATCCGCCACTACCTGGAGAGAAACCTGGAGGGGTGTCAGTTCGACTCAGAGGGTAGAACGCAGAACTGGTCACCAGAAAACCAGGTTCAAATCCTAGTGAGTTTATGGGTATTGTACCAAAGCCTTATTATCTAGACTGACTACCAGTCTCGGTTAGGCTGCCAGAAAAATTAGTAGTATCAACTGAGTCTATGAGAGGGGTAAAAATGTCCGTACCGGGACGCTGGCCACATTTCCTCCTTGAGCCGAAGTCAAGAAATTGTGAGGTGCACCCTCTGTGAATCCCATGAAATTGTCTTTTCAAATTGTCTTATCGCGCCATTGTTATTGTACTCTAGAGATTGATTAAATTCCTTTTTCAGGCATGTTGATTTTCCTCCCTTTGTTTATTAATAGTTTATTTTTCTCTGTACGCAACCTTGGCACGGTTGTGTATATTATCTCTGTAGCCCCATCCCGACCCGGGTTTTTCCTCCGGTTTTCCTCCGGGTAGTGGCGGATTTTCCTTGAGCGGGAATGTCATTAATACTTTGTTTTATTAATCTCAAATTCATACTGCACTAATACCTACAATTTATTTGAATAATAAATGGATAACAGTATGTATTTGTTAAATAATTTCTTTTGTGAATATTAAATCAGCCACTGCCCATGAGCCCTTGATAGAAATTGATGGGATGGTCCCTTGCTTGTCTGCGGAGAGTAACATAGTTTATTTCTCCCACCCCCTCCCCACGTGGTCATACGCAACTGCTTTTTTGACAATAAAGTTTATTTATTTAAACCATAAAACAACTTAATATTAACTTGTTATATTTTGATAATGTAGTTGATGTCGTGCATTACCAGTATGGCATATCAAATATCAGACGTAGGTTGTCGCATGATAAACTTTAATATATTGGAAGCAGGTCCAAATAAAACAATTTGATATCGCTAATGTTTCGGAAAGTTGTAAAATTATTTAGGTTTTTTTAATTGGGGTTTTTTGCTCACCTATGTCTAGGTCATGAGACCTTAATAATTTAATATTTTTTGTGTCTCTTAGGAAATGTGTAAAAACAACTAATTTAGTATTTTTTGACATTTCGTAAGAGACAATTCTCCATTATGTATTGTTTCTTGTGACTACAATCAGCAAATCGGAAGATATTTCTGACGATACATTCTGGGAAACGAACCGATAGTAAACTTACAAGGCACGGAACATAAGTACCAACATCGATTCACCCCTTTGCTCCGACCTGGCATTGATACACCCGCGAGATAAACGCCATCCGCTCCCCCTCGCACTGCGGGCGACCAATGCAGTGACAAAGAAACTGTTTAGGGGCTTCCGTCGCGGGCGGGCGCTTTGTGAAAGGAGATCACAAACTGCCGCTTCCCCCATGAGTGTGTAGGTGAAGGGTCGCGATTTGTCGCACCACCACGCACAATCGATACCAGAGTCACATCGATGCTTTGTACTTCGCGGGTTTTGGACACGCGCGAAACAGAAAATAGATTGACGTTGACAACATAAATAAAGGAAACTGTCTTCAGCGGTGGCGCAGGTGGTAGTGTTCTTGCGTCAAGTAAAAATGGCGACGAACCGGGAATCGAACACGGTACTCCTGCATTGATCGCCAGGGTGTCAACCACTACACCAGCCGTTCACTTTCCATTGACAGGTCCGGATGGAAATGGAGTACACTTGTGGAAGGGAACGGGTTGGTGTAGTGGTTAACACCCCTGTGATCAATTCACGCGTCCCGGGTTCGATTACCGACTCGTCATTTTCATCTGACCGAAAGTTATCAAATTAGTTTATTGTCCTCCATGTGGTCACACTACTACTTTTGTGATAGTAAATTCATTATTATATTAGATTAGATTATTATTATGCATATAAAGATAATAATGCAATATTTTTTACCGTCAAGTAGCGGAATTGCTCCGTCTCCATGTATCCCAACCCAGAGCTCTAAGTGAGAGATCTTCACATCTCATTAGGGCTCTCTCCTGTCATTCCAGGAGGCGCATGGCGCCAGGGCAATTAACTCAAGGATCATTTCGCTCTTCGAAACAAAGCTGTTATTCTGTTAGGTCTGCGTGCAACGCAAACGGCATCTTTTGTACACAAGTCGGACTAGTGAAGTGTCTCCAATAATTGACTTCTCCAAGACTAGAAATTCATTCAACAAAGAAAAGGACTGATGTACTTGAGTTGGCTGAAACAGGTTTGGCTTTTATCGTACATGGAAATAGACTAATTGAAGACTGCGAAAGATCCTCTTATCGAGCTGCACTTGAAATCATCGCCTGACTCAAATACTGACAACCGAAGAAACTGTACAAGGTTGTCTTTGAATGCAAACAAAAACTTTATTGTTAAGTGTGCAGAATAAATAATGCTAAACGTGACAATTCTTTTTCGTGGTATCTTCATTGTATTATCACAAATTAAAATGTTAATAGTACTTTTCAATATTTTCATTTCGGGTAACTTGAAAGAGCCGCTTTTCTTATATGTTTTAGACAATATCTCATATATCAATGGCGTAATAAGAAAATAAAATACATACAAAAGACAACTATTTATTAAACAGTTTTCCTATTCAGAGAAATTAAATTTTTATGAAAACGTTTAGTTATTTATATTCTATTAATTGACTGATAGAGCGGTGACCAAGCTTCATAAAGATCATTGAATTGAATAACTCTGTAAATCAGTGTGGTACTAAGAAGAAAAGTTCGCTGTGTTGTATGAGTCCAGTGGCAATGGCAAATATTATTTCAGTTTCAATACTTCCGAACAATTAGTGGAAAAGGAACTGAGTATACTGTCAATATATTAGTATAACATCCTGATCTGGGTTTTCACGTTTCCTTTATATATATATATATATNTATATATATATATATATATATATATAAAGAGAGAGACTAGCAATATTTCCTATTTATTTTCAAGATTTAGTATGTCTTTGTTAAATAACCGTTCTTTTGTATTTTACGAAAAATAAATTTAAGATATTCTTTACATATACGACAACAATTAACTATTTGAATTAATAATTAGAGGGTACATATCATGATTTTGTCTTGGGGCGCAGAAATGTTAAAATCACCAATGCCTTGGGGTCCTTGATCGGAAATGATGGGACGGTCCCTTGCTTGCTTCCGGAGACTAATTTTTAGAGTTCATTTTCCTCGACGTGTCATAAGTAATTTTCAACTGCTTCCTTGACAGTAAATTTATAATTATTAACCACACACAAGGGTTGGAGAATATTGACTTCATAGTTGAACGGTGTGTCTACTCGTACGGATTGAATATTCGTATAAATTGTTGTCGCAAGAATCTTGATCTCACGTTGGACGTGAACGTAGCAGACATTGTGTTTACTGGGAGCGGTAAGTCTCGAACGACAGGGCAAATCCATCAATGAATAGGCCTCTCGCATCCATTCCCTGTCAACTCGTTAGGCCACAGATTTCCCGGGGCTATCATCGGATGGATGTGTGGCTTCGAAGCCCCCGCTCGCCTCCTCGTCTTAGAAGAGGCTGAAGGTCAAGAGGAAAGGGAGTCTCTGCCTCTCACGAATCTCAGGTCAGCGCTGCAGCTTCTGACGTCGACCTACGAATCCTTCTGCTGAAACCTTTACACCGTTAATAAACTCTTCGGTTAGCATCTGATTTACATTCTAGAAATAGAATGCGTTACGGTTTCGCCGTAAGGGGGAGGAGTGTTTAATATTAGATGGAGAAGAATTTGTATGAAAGAAAAGACATGGAAAAATGAAATAACCAAGAAGTTGGTGCTATGCTGGCAATATCCTTGGGATAATGCAACAGTGGGTAGAACTTTGTATAATTTTATTCCGGATGCAACATTTGTGACTAAGCATAGACGTTGGGTTCAACCTAACACCACCATGATGGAGGTGATGACGGGACATGGACCGTATAATAGTTATTTACACGAAATGGGACTAGCTGAAGATGACAACCGCTTCTGTTAAAATGGAAAGAAAGATAACAAACTCATTATTTACGAATGCAAAATCAATAATGAGGAAAGTGGACGGATTATGACTATTCTAAAGCGGGCAGAAGTTTGTAATGAGAAGAATTGGTCAAAACTGTTAAATAATGAAAATATATTTAATGAATTTCAGGAAGTGGTAACGGATATATTTAACGTGCGCCAGATAATAAAATTTGGAATAGACAGAAAGTGCCCACCACCTCGCGGAGGGGATGGAAACTGTAATTAACACTGAGTAAGAGACACTCTTTCTGTCATGTTGTTTGAGAAAGACATTAAGACAGAGGAACAGAGGAGGAGGAGGACTAAAATCCCGGATGACGACGTGATGAGGTACCGGGATTCACGAATGTGGAGGGATGGTGTATTAGGCAATACATTGTAAACCTTGTTTTGTTAATAAATTCTAATTCTAGAAAAAATAGGAGTTCGAATTGAACAGACAACTAAACGATGGAAGAATATCATAACTAGGAAATTAGTGGAATGGTGGTATATCCGATAGGAGCATGCGACAGAAGGAAAGATTTGTGTGGCAAAGAAGAAGACATAGTGGAACACATTATGTTTGACTGCATAATCAACGGGGAAAAGTGAGGGAAGTGATTCCAGAAGAATAAGAAGAAAGGCGTATTTGAATTCAATAACTGGGAAAATATATTGAAAACGAAGTAATTAAACGACTTTGAAGAATTTGTGACAGAAAGTATGAGTTTGCAACGTGCGACCCGAATGAGAATATGAAAGGAAGGTAAGAGAACGAGGACGATGATGTAGGAAGGGAGGAGAAAGAAACAAAGAGAAGCGAAACCCTGGTAATGACAAAGAGCTCAGGTACAGGGTAATAGTGTATCGTAAATAAAATGAAAATAAAAATAAAAAAAGTGCTAGAAATAGTATGAACGAAATTGAATAGCGACGAAGTTAAATAACAATCAAGTACTTCAAAATTACTTTGAAACAAAGTCACATGAGGAGTTCCTCAAGTTTGAACTTTAGGCCCTTTCTTATTTTTACTCTTCAATATGTCATCCCCTACACCTGATTGGAAAGTATTTCGTTGATGACACTAATTTACTATGTAAACATATCAATGATGAAAAGAATTTATCCAAACTCTCGCTTTGCTTTTAGTCAAACCGATTCATCCTAAACACCGATAAAATAGTATCTTTCTGATTTCTCAGTAGTGTAGCGAAGTGTATTTCCTTAAAAGCTGTTCAGATAATATAATTAAATTATGTTCGGTGTGAGAGGATTTAAGGTAACAAATTTCATGTTGAACGGGAGAGCGCGGGTTCGATCTCGCGCCCGACCGAACATGGTGAGGTTTTCAGCTGGTGTTTCCCTCATTCGCTCCACACAAATGTGGTTTCTGTAGCAATACATTAGAACCTAACATCCCTCCTTCCCAATTCCTTCGATCAAATCGTGGTTAAGTGGACGAGGACGCCTGATTGCCTGAACATCACCACACCAAGTGAAGTAAATAAAGTATATGAGGAATTTTATAGTTGATGAACAATCATGCACTCAAATACTGAAGTGTGACTCGCCTCACACATGCAATCATAATATTGCATACATGATAGTTCATTTTATATATA
>NNCF01127097.1:111869-134538 GCA_002313205.1 Laupala kohalensis | reverse complement strand
CCCCTAGACAAAGCCTAGAGAACCTGTATAAGAAATCCGCCTCTACCAGAAGGAGAAACGGAGAAAAACCCGGGCCAGGATGGAGCTACAGAATTAAAGTACACAACCAATGTGCCAAAGTTGAGTACACATAAAACTAAATTAATATGAGCCATAAGACAACACAATCATGCAAGAAAATAGTTTTTGAAATTGTTATAAGTTGTTTAAAAAGTACTACAGCAATGGCGTGATAAAGCACAAGACGAATTTAACTTTTGTTAAAATCAATAAATTCTTTTACAGTGTAGAAGCACTGGTGCAGGAGGTAGTTTTTAACCGCGGATTTGAAGATATTCAATTTCATAATATCTTTTATATTCTTGGGCAGGGAATTATATAGAACGATTCCCGAATGGTATGGTCCCTTTTGGCAAAGAGTGGTTGACACTCTAGGGCGATGAATATTACTACTATTGCGTGTATAGTGTTCGTGAACGAGACTGTTTCGTATAAAGCAAGGGTGGTGCTTCAGTAATTCGGACTTAACAAACACGACTGTTTCATAAATATAAATGCAGGGAAGTGTTAATATATTTAATTCCTTGAATAAAGGTTTACAAGAGTTTCGGGGGTGAGATTTACAAATTATCCGAACTATCCTCTTCTGAATTCTGAAAGTTTGAATACTCTGACCGGAATTACCCCAGAAGGTAATGCCGTAACGTAAATGGGAGTAAACGTTTGCAAAATATACGCAACGGGAAATACGTGGACTAACTGCGTTAACTAAGATTCGGAATGCGTAACACAATTTGCTTAATTGGGAATTAAGATTGTCAATGTGACAATTCCATTTGAGGTTGTCTTGAATATGGAGACCTAAGAATTTTGTATTTGTAACAGTTTTTAATTGTGTTCCGTTTAAAGAAAGAGAAACCTGGGGTAAAGATTTTGTGATACTATTGTGAAATGACATAGACACTGTTTTGTCAGTGTTTACAATGAGACGATTTGCATGGAACCAAGTCGAAAGGTTAGACAAAACTTTTTGAGCATTGGCGTGTTTACATAGTAAATTAGTGTCATCAGCAAAAAGAACCATTTTGCAATCTGATGTGGATGATGACATGTCGTTCACATACAATAAAAAGAGTATAGGGCCGAGAATTGATCCTTGGGGTACTCCGCAAGTAAGTGGCTTTGTTTCTGAAAGACAACGCTCAAGTATTTTATTTTTAGTATAGGATATTTCTACTTGTTGATATCTATCTTTTAAATAAGAAGTTAGCCATTGATGTGGAAGTCCACGAATGCCTAAACAATGCAATTTGGAAAGGAGAATTCCGTGATCGATGACATCGAAAGCTTTGGATAAGTCAAGAAAAACACCCTGAGGATTTTCTCCACGGTCAAGAGAGTCATTTATCTACTATTTCAATCGTTTCTACTATTTCTTTTCCGTTAAACGTAGTTTTCTTATCCTGTCTTTTTTCGAGTTCATTTTCTCTTTCTTGATATTTATCCATTTCGTTTTTTTAGTTGTCTTACGGCTCTGGTTTTCGCCGACCCGTGCCAGCGTGGAAATGGACACCGGCTTATTATCTAGCTTATCAAATCTATATCATCCTTCTTCTAAATTTCCTTCATTTTGTCTTCATGACGTATATCTAAAATGTAATCTTGAAAAGTCGGAACATATCTACCTCATTCCCAAATGTTATCCTATCATTTTTCAGTCTTCCCCGATTTTAATATTTCTTTATTTATCAACAATTATCGTATTAACATCAATTCATTCAATGTAAGGAAATGAGTGCGAGTCCACTCATGGTTATCTTGACTCATCAAAGCAAACTCATTTTCTGGCATTTATGCGGAAATGTTTTTCTTTGGGGGATAATTTTAATACAATTAGAGAAGATGAGAAGTGTGGAGTTACTTAGTGAGCTGTGAAGCAAAACTTGCATACACCAATTTCCGCATGGCAGGATTATGTATAAGGAAGATACACTTAATACCAAAATGCAACCCATACTCTCTACTTTGAACACAACTGAGAAATGGGTTCATGGGCAGGGGCGAATCCAAAATTTGATTTTGGGAGGGGCCCATAAATTTTTTCCCCATCTCTCATGAATCCTACAATGGTGTTATCACACATATTGAAAGAACAATAATTTCCACCATTAATTTATTATACTAATAAAGTACCATTATTATAATTTCTTTTATTTATGAGGATTACAGGTTTTCGATTACATTTCTATTGTAAATTTAATCCCGATAATTTTCCAATGGGATAAGTGGATCGGAGTCTCGTTGGAGTGCGAGTATACTAGAGACGATGAAACATCGCAGCTCATGTTCCCATGTTGGAGTGAAAATGTACAAAAGCTAAGTGAGTCATATGTTTGACTAATAACGTCGTCTTTTTATGTAATTGTATTTGTTTCTTTCAATGGGCATACTGAATTTTTTAAAGTAAAAATATTCCTTTTCTATTTCTATCTCGTTTGTTAGGAGGGGTACGTGCCCCCTATGCCTCCCCCCCCCCGTTACCCCGTTATTGCCCATTGATACTCTGATAATCTGCATAATTTAGTTCTAGTATCTTGAAATAAGCACTGGGATGTTTTGCAACCATACTACAACAATATATGTAAAGTTTGGTACAACTTGTTAAAAACTCACGAGACTGAAAGCACTCTTCGACGGACAGTCGTCGCACTCGAACGAACGAATCAGTTGAAGACGCGACTCACAGCACGAGACAAGAGAGGCTCCATCAAAGACGAGGGCGCTCGGAGAAACAGATTGTGGTTCTGCAGAACATGGACGCTCGCGAACGAGATGGCATAGCTAACACACATCTGGGCAAACACCAAGAGAAGCTAACGGAAACGGCGTCTTCCTCAATGGAGCATATTCTGAATGGCGTAAGGGGTGTTGAATTTATGTTCTGGGATCGAATATTTTTAGCATTCTATGTCTTTCAAATTCAAAGCATTGAAACGAAATAATTCATTGGTGTGTGTGTGAATTCTGAAATATTTCTTTAAACACAACTTAAATATGTCATGGTAATAGTAAGTGGAACAAAAATGAATATTCGTGTAGACACATTCCTGTGTGGACAAAACTAGAAGAAAAAACACAAAACCACATCGAATTATCAAAGGTCTTCTAGTAAAAAATCACGAGTAAAAAGTATAGTAAAGTTGGGAGTATCCTTTCTAATTGTTTAGTTGTACTAAATATACAAGTAAAAACTAATAGATTCTAGTTTTTTGAATTAAAAAATTGTTTAACCTGGAAATTTGCACTACTTTTTAAGAATAAAATTAGTTGCTGATTTTTTTAAATATTAGTTTAAAAAAATAGGTAATTTAACCTATTAACAATTAGTTGTAGTTTTTAACTAAATCTACCTCATCTAATTTAATCCAGAACTTGACGCACTTTGTACATCAATTAATCTGTGGTATACTTTGTAGTACATTATGAAGTTGCGTGTGTTTAATTTCTCTTTCGACATTTTTTTACCTGGATGTTTAGTTGCAACTATTATTTTGCGCCCACTGCTCTGTAGAAATTGTCGCAACGTCGTCTACAAGAGTAGGTGTCGCCGCCACGCGGTGGGTGGGCGAAATGACCGGCGCGAGGAACAAAGAGTATACAGGACACGCCGCGGAGGAAGTCTGCATACGATTCATTGGTTGTTGTCAAAAGGAGCGGTTCCTGAAAGGACACTGTGCTCCTCTGTAACTCAGTCGCTGGACATTTCAGAGCTTTCCTGTTCGCAAATGGTGACAAATCGTGGTTTAGTGTGGAGAAAAGAAGTCAAAGCAAATATGGACAACCCTATTCGGAGCTTGCTACTTCATATTTCGGTTAATCTATTTATCTATTTGGTGTAGTTCATTTCCAGATACTACTTCCCAGGGTTGGCCCTACTTTCCTCAGTTCAAGAAATACCCACTTGCTTTTTTTATTAAAACCCACTTAAAAATTATTATCATTATAAAAAACCACCTTTATATTATTTAATGGTTATTTAGTTTTCATGTAGAAACGATACTAGAATAGTTTTCATACTAGAATATATATTCAAATTTTAAAGTCAATATAATAAACTGGCTGAAATTTACTTTTTCACAGTACTTTATTCAAACGATTCAAATATGTTATACTTAGTTTTTAATATTGAGACGACTATAATCTTTTACAAACTTTTCAGCAGTTTGTTTTCCCAATATGTTTTAACGTTATCTATAGAATATAAAATAAAATTCTAAAACAATAACCGAAAAACCCTTTACACTCCTAAAAAACCAGCTGACCTGGGGATTTTTAAAAAACATTGGGTTTTTTCCAACCCTGTACTTTCCAAAAAGATATGATTATCCATGAACAGTTATTCTTTAAAAATATATTGAATGGTGTTCCACAAGATTCTATATTAAGACTCGTGTTCCGTCAATTCTTCTATCCTCACATGGAACTGCTAAATGGTGCTCACTAAATGGTTCAAAATAAAGACATCAGAAGTTGAAGTGACCTCATAATATGAAGCAATGGACAGCCATTGGCAATGAGAACGCTCATACTGTAAGCTGAAGGAGGCGTGTTGCCGTCAGTCGCTTTCTCAAGCTCCCACAAAAATACATCTGCACATTGAATGCAGTTTTTTTCTCATTCGCTCAGGAGTAAATATTTCGTCATGTTGCCTTACTTCAAATGCACAAATTGTGTCTTCTCTTGCAAGAGGGTGTAATTGAGATTTATGTTCAAACAAACTTATTTTCTGTCACATTCATGTTAAGACACGTTGATAAAATAAAGTTGACAAGTACATGCATAGTTGCAAAGCAACTTGATTCCACTTCTGTTCCTTTTTTAAAATATTTCATTCGAACTGAAGGGAGAAAATCATATTTTTAATTCGGATCTTTATACTTTCGAATATCTTCTACATTTGGTATTCATACCTCGTCATCTTTCTGTAATGAAATATTGGTTTAAAAAATATAATTATCCTCATATGCCAATTTTGTCTGATGTCTTTTGGCACAATTTAGGAAACTATAAGAAAAGATTTATTTTGTAACTCTGCAAATATCGATATCAGTCAAAAGTAATGTTGTTTATTGCTGTTGGTCAGAATAATAGGAAACGTTGACCTGATTTGATCTCGTTTTTGACATCGAAAAAATTAATTTTTAATTCATCGGCGTTAACATATCTACAAACTCTATTAACCAATTTAATAGATAATAACAATAAATCTACAGAAAAAGGAGATTTTGGGTTAGCAATTGTATGATGTATTTAACAGTCTAAACGAGATACTTGAAAAATAATTATAAACCCCAGTACAATTTAAGACGAGAGCAAAAAGCATTTAACAAAAGGAATGGGCATCTCTTAAAAAAAAATAACTTTATTACATGAACCTTTTTACCCGATATATCGATTATTAATTTATATTCTATGATTTTTAGAATTATGAACTTGAAAATTCGAAAATTCGTGGTTGAATGTTTCAAAATCATTGTTCATTCGAATGTACTCCTAAATTCTTGTGTTGCGTGCCTGTAGAGCAGGTTGCATTTTACATGTATATCAGGGTTTAGATATATCATGATTATGGAACCAATTGAAGAGGTCTGGGTAAAATAATTGCAACCTTCGTTAATAAAAAGATAGATTCATGAAATATGGGACGATAAAAACTTAACATTTCAAATAATGTATAAATATATTTATGCAACCATTATATCGTAGTGATAAAAATTATAGAGCACGTGTTATCGACTGAAAGCCGATGTCATTCCATGTTATGAAATTGACACATCCAAAAGGTTGCGCATAGATAGAATTCTAACAACTACTTTTCCAATATCAGGCCCACCCAAATCTGATTTTATTTTATTTCATAATTTCACATCTTTAATCATGCCACTGCGTGGAATTTCCTCCTTCATATTTCACATCCCTTACATTGCAGGAGACGCCCATATCAACTATATTACATTGCGAGGAATTGCGAAGCATTGCGCGGCGTATATAACTTCTAAGTGTAATTTACGAAATTTTTCTGACACGAAAGTTTTGTATTTTGTGGCATGTCATATTGGCTTTTCATATTTTATGCATAATGTAGTCTCATCTTTCTTCGTCGTATAGTGTACGGTTCCATAACAAGTTTGCTACAGTTTAATTCCCTTGGCAACATATCTTATCTGATGTTTATCCAATCCTTGTCAAGTAACACAAAATGTTCCCATAGCCTGTCAATATTCCTCCCATCTTGGAGCAGAAACCACATCCTATTCCTCTGTCGAAAATATTTATGTCTTGAATGAATATGTACGTTTGGGTTCCCGCTTTTACCGTGTCGGAAAAGTAATAGTTCCGTCAAAATTTTCTCGATTACAAGAATAGAATTTATTTATTTGTATACACACACGAAAAACCTTGTGGGCAATTTGTTTATTGTCTCTAAACCCTTACCTTAGCATATTGCCATTACCAGAATTTAAAACTTCCTTTCTTTTCTGTTTTTAAATTCTGTCTTCTTTACCTCCGTTTTACCTTAGCCATCTGTTATTTTGGCTGCACTCATTCAATGCCTTTGAGACGTCGTCCGTCGTGTCTTTGAGACATTGCAGAGAGTATCCTCTCTCTTTACGTAACCTCCTCATGCATAGCGTGTCGAACCAGCATTGATTCTTTCGCATATTCCTTCAAGTCTGT
Source organism: Laupala kohalensis (assembly GCA_002313205.1). NCBI lineage: Eukaryota > Metazoa > Arthropoda > Insecta > Orthoptera > Trigonidiidae > Laupala > Laupala kohalensis. Next base: position 127,800 of record NNCF01127097.1, on the reverse strand, counting down.
CAATGGAACTTCATCCTCTAAATATATTTCCCAGTTCTTCAAATAATTTATATTCTCATATTTTATTTTTACTAATCATTTCCCTCGCTCCTCTCCATTTATTATGCGATCAAACAATACATGTTCCACGATATCTTAAGCACATCTGCGTATACATCTCTATCTATCAGAGTTTGCAATTCCCCTCTTGTGGAGATACAGGACATGGGGCAATGAATGCGTGTCCCAGAGTTATTAGGCTTGAACCTTTTTCCATTCTTATTCGAATAAGTTACCTTCTTAAAATCTATAAGACCTACAACGTTATCCATCTTTGGAGGCCTCATTTCTTAGGGTCCTACCTAACCCCCACCCAGTCTCTGTGGCACAACCTGACAGAGGGGCGGATTCAGCAAGTGAATTTTCTCAATTTTGCCACCCCNTAATCACCCGTTTTATCAATAGAGAAAATAAAATACATTTATGGAAGCGGAAGTAACACAATAACATTGCGCTATATAAAAAATTTCATTTACCATACGGGACGAAATGTAATGAAAAGATAAGTAGTGACAAATAATGTAAACCCTGGTGACGTTAACAAGGAACAGGGTTCTAGATATTGTAAATCAAATGAAAAAATATATATATTTAACGAGTTGAAAGCGCTTCTTTATGTATTTTACTAAGTCAAGTCAAATTCCGCCACTGCCCCGACAGCCATATTGCGTTCCCTCACTGACTCTTCTCGCAACAGTTGCCCTCCCACGCAGTCGCAGCTCATTTCCTCTCCCCGCATCCAACCAGAGAGTTGAGCCTCGCCGACGCCGCCGACGCTGCGCGCTCCACGCTCCGTTGTTACAGAGTATCAGTAACTGTCGCCGGCGGTGGAGGGGTGGGGGGCGGGGGCAGGTGGTGGGGGAACGGAGCGCTTTGAGTGGTCGCAGTCAGTGCGCAAGTGTCGCGATTTACAGGAGCGAGACGCCGTTGGATGGGACAAGGCACGCCTACGCGGCGTTCAGTGGAATAGCGACTCCTTACGTGGTTTCAAGTGTATTAAAGGGGATCTAGGGTTACATGAGGGGGACGGGTGATTCTCACCCACCAGGGATTTTCTACATAATAATTCACACTTCAGGAAATCTTCGGTTAAATAGCGTAATTTTCTGATTTTCTTATCTGTTTTCATAGGTTAACTAGACGGTATTACGTCCCTCACTACAATTCTAATGAACGCGCATTATATAATCAAGTTGTAATTTACATCGTAAGACGTCGCAAGTCATAATTTATTTCTCTCACTACAGCGTACAGCTTAAAAAATGCTCTGCGAAGACAATTTCACACGTTAAAGAGTTTAATTCTTTATGGTGCCCAAAAATATTAAAACCGGTTCTGGATCAACGAATCAGGTTTCGAATTTCATGTCATGTACACAAAACATGTGCAGTAGTTTCTATGTCTAGAATAGAATAGATGCCCACGGTGTTTAGAATAGTATAGACGTCTACGCATCTTAATGGATATCCTACAATAAAGAAATTTGAAAACACCCTGCCCAGCCAATCACTTTTCTTCGCTGTTAAAGGCGACGATCTTGTTTACGTGAGTGCAAGATACGATCGAAACAAAGGGAATACGGCTATTAATATACAAAAGATTAGAAAACGTTTTTGCCAGAAGAATACAAATTGTTTCTATATCAGACCAACCACGTAGCGTGAAGAATGGCGTCTTAGGATGGCGTTAATTGTAATAACTCGAGTAACACTACTCTAAAAATGTGTAAACCGACAGCGGTGGCCTAGTGGTATCGTCTTCGCTTTCACGATCCCATTGGCTGAGCGGTAGAACATGGGTTTAAACTCTACTTTGCCGAACTAGATGAGATTTTCAGCTAGTGTATCCCTCACCTACCCCAGACTAATGTCGATTGGGTATCATATGTTCCCCGACAACCCAACATCTTTCCTTCCCAATTCCCTTACCCAAGTCACAGCTAGGTGAGAGAGCGGGCCAAATGACCCGATCCTCAGCGTAATACGCGAAAAAAAAAAAGGATGAAATTATTTTCCATCGTAACCAGGGAGACGGAAAAATGGTAAGAAGAAAAGATTGTAACCCTCAAAAGTTCTCTGCTTTGTGCAAAGCAAGTTTTACGAAATGAGATCGCGAACACCAGGAAATAGTTTACAATGCAACAAAACCCCTGCGTAGACGCGCCCGTCTCATCCACAATGGCGTCATTTAGGGATGGCGCACCAGAAATAACAATCTTCTCTTTCCAGAAATAACAATCGAGAAAAAGAAGCTTCCTGGACTACAGCAACAGAACTACTGAAATACAGTAGATTTCTCCGATATAGATTCTTGGCACGTTTTAGTATCTATTTACCCAGAGTCCTTCCCATCGGAGAATCAGCCGCCACCCTTCGGGGCAACCACCGCGCCTTCGCCACAGAGTCGTCTCACCCCCCTCCACCCACCCCTCGTAAGCAAGCGGCGTTTCTCTGTGATACGAAACGTGTTGACGCAGACCAAGATGGCGACGGCGGAGATCGGAGCTACAGAAAAGAAAGGGCGACGCGGTGGACAAAAAAGAATGAAACATTTTTTCTTGTGTTAGCTCTGTTAAAATTCTTTCTTTCCGAGGAGATTGTTGATTCAGTTTAAATGCGGCAGGGACAGGGCAATGAGGTGGATGTAGAGGCGCAGACAACGGACCACGATGGGTGGGTATCAAATTTCCTGGACAAAACAACATTTCAAATAAATGTATTCATTGGTACCATTATTTTTAGTACCTCACAAAAAATGCTTAAGGAATATTAAAAAACCACCTTTACGTGTATTGTACACTTACAATAAATACAGACACTTTTGCGTACCAACACTACTCTGCATTTAGAACAAAAATAGAAGAATCGTGATATTTTTCGTACCGTCAAAATATACATCAGAATGACGAAGGGTACAATTTTATCCTTCAAAATATTTACGGAAACGTCGAGTAGAGGGTACAAAACGAGGGTCTGCACCGCAAAAACTTCACATTTTCTTTGTTTTTTTGATATTATCATCCTTTGGAATGTATTTTTTATTCAAACCATTAACTACGTGGAAGACATTCAATCACATTCTCATGTACAGTAAAACTCCTCGGGACCAAGACCTTGGCCGGTTACATACTTAGTCGATTAATCGATTTTCGTCCAAAACTTTCTTGAGGTTACCACGAGTAAAGAAGCCAATGAGACGTCGTTGCTCCTCATTTCTTCGTACACACATAAACGAACACGAAAAAATTGAATCATAGAAGAAAAACTCTCGAAAACAAGAGCGGAACCAACTCTTCCCTCTCCCCTGTTGTTTTTTAAAATTGTTGTATTTGTAAATGTGAAATGTAGCTTAGTGCTATTGAAGCTTATTTACATGGAGCGATAGGAGTCAGGAGTTGGGTGGTAAGGGTTATTGTTACTAGGTGGGCCGCTTAGCTAGGTTTACCAACAACTTGTCCCACATGGAGGGGTTAGTAGAAGTAGTTAGTAATAGTTAAGAGTTATTGATATTAGGAGGAGCTGGACAGACGAAGGAAGGTAGGTTTGCTTATCAGTAGTCACAGCTATGTGAACTGGGGCATTAATGTGACATTGATGTGTGTGGACAGACCCCTCATACAATAAATGTTAGAGTCTCTACCTGCCAGCTATTATGCGTTGAAAGGGATAAATAAACTATTTGACAGGATATGCCGGTTAATCCGAGGACGATTAAGAGGGGTTCTGTTGTAAGAACGTACGTATCCCAATCGACACTTAAACTAAAGCTATATTTTAAAATACGTCTCCTCAGTCTATAGTGCGGAGATCGTATTTCTAGTAGAAAAATCGCCGACTCATACTCGTGTATCCTCAACCACCCGGAGCAGAACTCTATCTTCATGGGACGTCGATCACTTGTTTCTGGAGTCATCGCTCTCTAGTTTCACTGAGACTCGAATTTCGGTTCAGTGAAGAGGACCTCTGGACGTGAGAATTGTCAGTGAACGAAAAGAAGTCGTTGATATCCTCCCTAATATGGACAGGAAATAGCTCAATTGTCATCTTTCGATTCTTTCCATTTTCTTCTTTGCTTCGTTCTTTCTCTCTTTCTTTTTATATACTATCCAGGTGTAATCAATTCTCTTGTATATGTTTTAATTATATTATATATTAATGAATCGATTCATTGCGTTGTCTTTGACAATCATTCTTAGTACCATTGTATCCAACAAATCGTAATAACTGAAAAATATTTTACCGGTAACATGAATGTAAAGGTGATGTAAAAATACTAGGAAAAATTTCTAGGAACATAATTATTATCAATTGATATAACTATTTCTTTTGAGTGACAGGTGTATTTTGAAGTAGAAATCAAAATTAAAACAAGTGATGAAAGAAATGCCTCCTTTCTCATGTAGAGACAAAATTTCACACTGCGGGTATCTTTCCAAGGAGATTCAATTTACCCCAAGAAAAAATGGTCACATCTAAACAGTCTAACCCAACTAATAATTAACGCGAAGGACAGGAAAGATACTACAGAAGAGAGTAATGTAACTTACGGGATAGTATGTAAATATTACATTACATAGGACTGACAAATAGAGTACTGAAAACAAGAATTCGGGGACACCAACGGAACTTCAATGTATCAGAAACCAATATTTTAACAAATCATTGCAAGACGGGGACTAATTGATGGATTGGGAAAACATCATTAGATTATACAGGGAAGTATTTATTATAAACGCTACATGCCCAAAATTATTAACATATAAACCACAATGGTGAGTGAACTTACGTGCGGACACCGAGAAACATTAGGGTATTTATTTATCAATATTATGATAATTATTAAGCTTTCTGTTCATTCGTTTGATTGTTTCTATTTTTTCTGTAGTTCAATGTAATTTTATAGATGACATGTTACTAGGATACTGCATTATTTGTGAATCACCTGAGGAAGTCGAGACATTGTGGCTCAAATAATTTTTTTAGACAAAAAGATCGTTAAAGATGATAATTTTTAAATGTATGTTCTGTCATCGAATACTTTTTAACTTGCGGTAATTCCTGTTTAATTGTTTTTTTTAATATATAAGAAATATTGCATTGTTAAAATGTTAGATTACTCTGTCCAGAGTATATGAAGGGAGAAACAGGGATCTTAAAAATGTTACCTTCTCGGAAGATTTTTTGCATAAATATCGCCGAATTTCCAAAGCAAGCGGAACCTTGGCTACTCACCTACTCTTCATATAACTCAAATAAATGTATTTACAGAATAATAAGACACAGTGCTGCGAAGTAAGTCGCCGTAAGTTGACGTAGCTGATCCGTAACCAGAGTCCTCCTCGTCAGAGTTCTCTGTTTGTAGAGCAAACGCGAATCCCCGACTGCACCTCTCTCTCTTTTTCCCTCCCACCCCTAACACCTCCCCTCCCCTCCCCCACGGGCATACACGTCGCGCCGCTTTCCGTGTTTAAGCTGGGAAACAAAAGGCTCCAACACTGTATGCCTTGACACGGACGGCCGTCGCTTCGCGCTGCGCCGCTTAAGCTGCACTGTATGGAGTCGGGAGACAAGAGGATGGCTGGGCGTGGCAGTGACACAAGAGATGATTTAGGTGACGAGATGGCAGTGGAGTGGCAACATGCTGCCAACGTTTGGCAAAGGGATGTCGACACGAGATAGAGTTCAACAATGATACCCCTGAATGTTTCGGTTTCACAGAGTCATCGCAAATGGACCAACGCTTCGGTCATCAATAACTTTACACGTTTCGGACACCAATAACGTTACACGTTTCGGTCACCAATGATGTCAGATGTTTCTGTCATCAAAGATGCAGATGTTTCTATCACCAACGTCAGGCATTTCGGTCACCAAATAATGTCAGACATTTCTACTACCGATAATATCAGACGATTGGGCGAAACGTTTGATTTTTTTCTGATAATGATGGAAAATAACCCAATTTTAAACCAGTTTTACTCGATTTATTGCAATTAACGGCATTCTTACGTACGAGATCGGTCTGATCTACAAATTATTCCTATTTCTCTATCACTCTATTCGTTCTATGTAAATCGTTTTTGCACCTCGCGCGCTCAAGTCGCCGCAGTTAACAGGGGTCTCTTCAATACTCGACTGCAGAATACTGCTGTGTCAGTACAAACCACTTCGCTTAAAATACGGAAAAGATGGCAAGAATTTTGGGGAATGTGAGTAGACCGTATTGAAATGAAGCACAAAAATAACGTTTAAACAGAAACGGTTTAGAGATTAAAGTTAAATAAAAACTTGGTTTTCACAAAAAGCAAAAGAAAAGTTAAAGCCAAAATATAGATTGTTTGGTTTTAGAAAACTTTTTTTTTTTTTTTGGGTTCTGTTTCAGTCGAAAAGCAACATCCATGCGATGGGGTGGGATGAAGGAGTGATATTGAGGACTCTGTGTGTTCAGCGTCTCTTTCCGTCTTCTGAGAATAGAAGCAGCGCTTGTCCGCAGCCGCAGTTCGCTGCTGTTTGTTCGTTCTCTCGCTGCTTTGACGAATCGCAGCGGTTGCTACGACGACGACGACGATGACCGTCTCTCGCACGCGTTGTTTGTTCATGCGAACGAACGAACGAACGAAGAAACGCACAGACAGGAGACAAAATCCACACACGATGCGCTTGTTTGGCGAAGACGAGAGCTATTCAAAGCGTTTGGAGAAATTTATTGTGCTTTTTGGGCTGTGCAAATTCAAGATTACTGTCTGAAGTACAAACTCATACATGGAATGCAAGAAAAAAAGTTTAGTATGCAGAAGAAGCTCCTTTTTCACAGGGTCAATTTAATTTCTGTTGTGTTGTTTTCATCTACCACTATTCAGCAGGTATAATTAATCAAATATAATTGATCAATATGAAGATATTTGAAGTGAACATTTTTATCCTATAACACTCACAAACACAACGTTGTGACCACTAAAAACACAAATAGAAGGTCTCAGATCACAAATAAATAGAAGATTGAAGCATGAACTTACAAGAAAGTTTGTAGGAAGTATTTGCGAAGATCTTGAAGTCATCCTAACGTGAGGGCTCACTGTATCCTGAAAGCAATAGCATATTTTGTTTTTGAAGTAAATACAGGGAATAAATAACAATAATAACAATAATAATAATAATAATAATGATACAAAGAAAATATGCCGACCTGGCATACAGTATTAAGAACCTGTGGAATGTAAACAAAATGCATCTTCTGCCCTTAGTCATTTCCAGCACAGGGCTCATACACAATAATCTCGTAGCCCTGGGGATCAAGAAGGAAATTCTATTCCAGAAGTCAGTCGTGCTTAACACCACTCACATTGTCAGGAAGTTCCTCAACATTGACCTTATTGTATCGTGGCGTAGAGTTCCGATCTTCCGCGCAGATACCTCACTGCGAATTTTATTTCGAAACGCTTCAATTACCCCACGGTGACTTTAACTCGATTAATTTCCGATAACTAACTGAGTGAATTCCTAGGTTTATCTATCAGTCTTCGCTGCCACCACTAGTTTTACTCCCGAAAACTAGAAATATATTGAAACTTGAGAATGTATATGTATTAGTAATTTATTACTATATACAAATTGGAATGTTAAAAAATACCCAGACATTGAATACTCAAGGATGTACACTCCTGAATAATGTCCTCAAGTCAACAATTACTATGCCCGCGCATAACTATCGGAAAAGTGCCTTATGCCCTCAGACATACAAACAGCCTCCGGCTGCCCATCACACGCCTAGACTCATGCGTAACGGTCTGCGCAACAACTCTCGCACAACTTCGCCCTAGCGGCGATGCACCTGCGCTTTATATCATCAGGTTACAAAGCCTCAAAGGTTCGCCATATTTGCGTGTCGTAATTATTCAGGATCCCGAAAAACTGGACGCGGGATGAAAAAGTTATCCGATTTGATAACAATTCAGTATCCTACAGTTTTTGGGGTCGCTGATTACGAATTCGTGCTCATTATAATCGAAAAATGATTTATTTTTAAACAATAGAAACAAAAACATTACTTTTTCCACTATTTTAGGAGAGTTTCCAATATATTTGCATTAGAGGCTTTAAAATATTGATTAATATTTTTTACAGACTCGAAACAATGTTAAAAATGAAAAAAATAATTATTTTGGCAACTATTTTTGAAAGTAAATATCACTTTTTGCAAAATTATTTACAGAACGAAACTAATTATTTTAAAGGTTAGAATATTATTCATTGTCATTTTTAGGCAATAACTGCTGACAAAAAGAAACATTTTTGTAAAACTACTCGTTTTTTAACGAAAATGGTTGATAAAATTCTTTTAATGCACTTAATTTTGGTACTTTACATTTTGACAGACATTACTCAGACATAAGCAAATGGGGAGGAAGACTTGAGGTGAGACATGAGTAGTAGAGGATAGGTGGTAGCGTAGGGGGTATATTCCACATGAAAACTAATAAACTGTGTCTTCTTCGTATTCATAATGTCACTATTGCATGAGAAGAAAGAAGCGGAAATGAAAACGAAAGGTATTCATGATTCCTAGATAATTATTTTAGGAAGAGTATGATGGTTGTGTAGCCCTTTGTTCCCTACACGGCATCACATATCAATAAAGTTCACTCATTATGTGTATAAAGACAAATATTTGTAGTCACAATGACAAGGAATTTCATGGGAAAGTGGAGGAAGGAAAGGCAACTGCCTGACGTATTGAGCGCGTCAACGCACCCTCGCGAAGGAAATAAAAATGTTTCATCTGAGATCGAATAAATTGGCAATTGTTTAATTTATTTATTTATTTCATCTAAACAATGCATTTATCATTAATTGTTATTGTTAATTAATATAAGAATGCTTTAATTTCAAGTGTGTCATACTCATAAGAGTTTATACAACTCCTGACATACTAATACAATTTTCTTGGCAAATAATTATATTTTATTCTCTTTTTAAAATGATATATTCAGAACGTTTCAGTAAATATAAAATTGTTGTAAACATCTCCATGTTATTATTTACACGAGTAAACAGATTAATAACGGATGTAGAGCACCACAAACTTGCTTCATAACATCGCATAAGTCTCACATTATTAATTCATAACTTTCGGGGTCGCAGGTGGTCGCAGCTGGAAATTGGCAGAAACTTTTCTAATACTATGACCCACTCTCCATGTTAATAACAAGGCAGAACTCAGCTGAACTTTTCATTTCATGAATTTGAAAGTAAAAATTATTTTTAAAATTCTTCATTGTTGCTGGTTGTAAATTGTAGGAAAATATCACTATTTGCAGGCGATTTTGATATTTTGAAAACTACATCCCGATTTCCAATGCTATTTTAAGATGAATTCTTTTTTCCAATTCGAAATCGAACTAATATCTCACTTTTTACAGGAATCTAAAGAGACTTATCGGTTTAGTTAAAAACTTACTTCGCATCTGTTCTTTGCGCATCGTCCTTTTTTTCCATTAATTGTGTGCACATCAACGCACCTATCTAAAAACCAACATTGTTTTGTGGCCCCTAAAACATCACTTCATCCTACACACCATTAAAAATATCAAATATAACTTCTTCTTTTTTCTCCGTGGACAGCTTTTGGCAAATCCTGAACCACTGCGCGTCGGTCGTCTTCGGAATCTTCCACCCGCCAGCGCGTGTGCTTTGTTTCCATGGAAACGGCTTCCTGGCGACCGCGTGGCTGGTAAATTTAGGAAAAGGCGCTGCAGGTACACGACACACGTGAACCAGCCTCAAGAGATGTATAATTCCTGATGAGGAAAAGCAGCACTAAATTACACTTTTAACATGTAGCAGTTTTAAAATATTCTTCTGGAGTCGTTAAAACTGCGCGTTGCCACACTTACACAATAATATAATAATCCATAATAATAATATGAGTAATAAAGGTCACGAGAAACATGTATTGAAAACAACAGCTGACGACAAATTGAGATTAAGCCAGACTCACAAAGAAACTATTGACCATATGGTTTCAGGATGCTCTCAGCTAGGAAAGCATGAATACTCAGAGACATGACACGGTGTGTAATTACATTCACTGGAAGACGTACAGAAATCTAGGTTTGCCAACCACAGAAGTTTGGTATAAACATAAACCAAGGTAAGTAACAACCACAGACGAAATCACGATACTATTCAATCAACAAATCCACACCGACAGATGAATCCCTGTCAGTAAACCGGATATTGTAATTAAGGACCAGTAAAACAGAATCTGCTTGCTGATTGATTAGCGGCGCCAACTAATAAACATTTAGCGCAGAAAAATATGCTGAAATGCAAAGATTTGTCTATCGAAATTAGTAGGATGTGGGGGGTTAAAACAATAACTATTCCTGTCATTGTAGGTTCCCTTGGTGCGCTATCTGTAAATTTAAAGAAGAATTTAGATTCCATCCCACGCAAACCTAGAGAATGGGATTCTTTTTGGCACAGCCCACATTTTAAGAAAGTGCATCTAATCCTTTAGAGAGCGGCTAGCAACATGGGATTAGAAATTTGAACCAGCTAGAACACCTTAAGAGCTGTGAAATGAAAATTATTACATCAAAATAATAATAATATTAATAATAATATAATAACAGCTTAAATCGCAAATTTTTCTCATTACATCTTGCTAAAATAAATTTGAAGCAACGAGTTAATGTGTATCAGATTCACTCAACTCAATCCTAACTTGGCCCCTAATTTTGGGACGGTTTTCCAACTAATTTCTCATAATGGAGCTTTTGAGAAACAGATATTAGTAATAGATCATGCACAGAAAAATTGATAATCCATATCTAGAAAATTTATTGTGGTACTTGTATTTGTTAAAAGGATCTTAAGATAGTGTTTGCCTCATTCGTAAAATATATTTTCAAAACTCACAGAAATAACATGTATCTTTACTTAAGACTGGAAGAAGAGAATTTTGACAACAAAAAGTGATGATCTGAGTAATGTATCGTAAGTGACGTATTGGAAGTAAATAAGTCGGAATGAGCTATCCAGAAATACGACACTATTCCAAAATTAAACCAAATGAAATTTACGAGCTCAATACTGATCTATCTTTTTGTGGAAAAAATCATGGAAACAACGACAGAACGACATCGTGAAATTGTGAGAGTAGAGAGTAGTTCTATAAATAGAATTCATAAAAATCTGAAGATATCTGGAAAAATTGTTTGACGAATACTGTACTTTCCTTGTTAAATTTGGTCGCAAAGATAGCTTTCGTTTCCAACTCATCATATTGTCATACTTATGGCGTAGATGCGTAAATGTTCTTAAACGTCTCCAAGTTTGGGACCTGCGGTATTCCATAGTGCGTCTCTCTACCTGAAGAGCGAGCGTTGATCTGAGGAGGCGTTCTCACAGGGAATAACGGGGTTTGGACAAACGAAGAGCAGCTTTCGCAAATAATGACGCTCCCGATCTCCGTGGGGGCAGGGCACGGCGCTCCCCTGAAAGCTTTATGAATGATTTGGAGCGCGCAACCCCTCTTGAGCAAACCTGCAAGATGGAAATCAAATTATGATTTAGTTTCGTTCGAGCATCGTCTCTTTTTTCAATACCTTCTCCGCTTTATTTCCCCCGAACGACCCTTGTGAGAGTGAGTTTCATTTCTGAAAGGGTGCAGACTTATCAAACTCATCTGAATTTGCTTTTCCGCCCGATCGCTACCTGCGTGGAACTCCACGTCGACATAACAGAAAAATATATTAAGCAAATGAAGAACAGCTCACCGGGTGGCATAAAAGCACACAAAAAAATGAATTCACTGTCGGAGAGTATTACGCTTATTTGGTTTTTTAAAATTATATTTTGATGGCCGATCTGCAGAATCCTCATACCATTATTAATAATACTACAGTTCAGCTTTGGCGTTAAATTTTGCAAGAGGGATTTTTATGAATGCTTCAACTAAAAATTAAAAAAATGCGAATATTATGTTCCGAATGGAATAATTCAATTGAGCGGTGGAATTACAAACTCTCTTCACTGAGACAGAATTGCTAAATACTGGATTACCTTTTCGAATTGAGAATTTGTATGGCGCTTTGTGCTGGGTCTACTTTATTATCAAAATTCATCATACATCAAATACTAACCTGTACGTATTACTTGAAATGTAATTGTCTTAAAGTTTCAAAATATCTCCTATCCTTTTATTCCATACCAAATATTATTCTTCAGAATGAAGAACGAACGACGGTGAGTAAAAATTTCATCCACTAAAAGACACACACGCAACAAAGACATGAAAAATACAAATGTTATCTGTTGGTAGCAATAACTGCCAATATAAGAAGTTAATAGAATCGTTACATTAAATAAGAAATCAACACTGCTCTAGAACTACTGTTCAAATGAATGAACTTGTTAATAGATATTGTTCGTAGTGACATCAATACTAAGAATATATGCTACATAACAAGCAAGAGTAGGTGCAAATTTCTTTAATCAAAACGTAATTTTTCAACATTAACACTCAACATCTTTTCCCAGGGAACTCTTTTTGAGTTATTCGAGGAACATTTAAATGCTAAATTCAAAATAAACAAGAAATATTAAAAAAAATATTATAAAACAGAAACGACGTCAGGAATATTTTATGCTGCATAAAATAAGAAATGGAGAAGATAAATAAATTACTGCTTACGACATTTGAATGGACTATTTCGATGTAGTTAAGGCCATTTCAGTTCACTTTCAGAACACAAAAAGCACAAAATACATCGAAAGAGTCCATGGACAGGTCGTAAGTCGTAATTTATTAAAAAATTAATGAAAAAATAAAGAAGATATCTCTGTATCAATGATGTAAAAATATGAACAAATGATGTATACACCTCAAAATTTTAATCATCCAAACACGTTCTTAACCGGTTCACTGATCAATACAAAAGTCGAAACAATTTATTGGAAACAGAGATGATCTAGAAAACTTAACGTCAAAACATGGATCTCCTCCCAAATTTCCTTCAAAAACATTAAAAGCACGAAAAATACTTCTCTAAACACGAAAGATAAATTTCATCGGAATCACTGCGCAAAGCCGCGTGGAATTAATTCTAAAAGACTTTTTTTCGGTTTCGGGAACCCTAACTGAATATTTGAGTTGAAATCTGGCGATTTTTTTTTTAGATATCAATTTTTTAGATGTAGATTGCAAATCACGCTTTTTTTTGTCGTGAATGTCATCCATGCGGAAGCAAACAGACTAACATGAAAAATATCGAGTCTGATTCCAACGTAGAATACTATGTAACATGAACTTGTGTCTCCCAATAATCTGTATTTTTCACTGTTTCACGTTCCCAATAACATTGTTCCCCAAACGCAATCCCTCCGTAACACCCTCATTGGCATAGCAATGCAGCTCACCACATGACAAAACGAACTCTAACCCCAACGCCCAACATCTTCCCTCCCCCCAACGCCCAACTCACACCCCCTCGCATCACTGGAGTATCATCAATGACTGCCGCGCGAAAATGACAGGGCATCATCACGTACTACGTATTGCATGGCGACATTATTATCAACATGGACGCCCCATTCGCTTCCACCCCCATCCTCGTGCGAGGCATTGTTCGTCCGAGTGGTGCCTCGTCCAACAGCAACCTCCATCCCCGGATCCCACCCCCGCTCCCAAGCACCGCTTCGAGCCCTCGCATTTCAATCGAATGACTTATTATCCGACTATGAATTACCATTTGAATGTTTCCGCTTTTTCACTAGAACACTAGAATATAAAATTTGTGATCATATATATTTATTTTCCTCGCTTTTTTGTCAGCGAAAGCCCCCGCGCATACACGTCCCGACTAAAATAAAAATATTTTTTTAAAAAAAAGCACGTAAATAAAGGATGATCCGGGCTTATTTTCTATTCTGTGGTTTCACATCGTTAATGCGGTTCTCTTTTGTTCGCGGGTTGCGCGCGCGCGCTGAGTGATCCGCGCGCGTGTATTCATGGCAGGAAATATGTGCATATTTATTGTGGACAGTATAGCAGGGGTGTCGTCTCTCTCTCTCTCTGCGAGGGTGGTGAGGGTGGTGGATGAAGGGGTGGTGAGGGGGGTGGGGTGGAGGATGCAGCGTGGCGAGCGCGAGGCTTCTAAGGACCATCGCGTTTGGCTTCGTGCAATTGTTTTGGTGAGGAGGATAATACGTGTTTGTTGAGGTTGAGATGTAGCCTTAATATGAGACTGAATATGTCCTCAGGGTATTAACGCACGGATTATCATAGCGTTGCAAATATATTTCCTTTATTTTTATATCATAAAAAAAACTTTTTTCAAGATTTAGACTCATACGTATTAACCTTTATATTTTTCTTTAGAGAATACGAAGTGAAACGTGAAATGTTTTTATTCATCATTCTACGTGTGGGAAGTCAAAAAGGCCAGTGATATTTCTGAAATTGATAGTATAACGAAAAGACGTTAGGTATTTTTAAAAACAGAATCGTTGAAAACATTTTAAACTTCTTTTCTTGTCACTAAAAAATCTATCATTTAAGAAAACTTTATGGGAACTACGTCAACAGCCAGGTGAAAATTGCAACGGACTGGGACTCGAACTCGGGATCTCTTGCTCTAGCCGCAGGTGTGCTAACCACTGCACCACCCGCCTCGACTCCCAAGTCCATATGCAACCTCCACTTGGCCTGATCCGGAGAACCTGGGTTACATCCCCCTTCAGGGGATAAGTGACCACAGGCGGTTCCAATGGTGGTAACTCTTAATGGGAACAACTTGAATAGTTTCCAGAATTATGAGATGAGGCGTTCCACTCATATGTAATCTTACCAGAAAACATTCTCAGCCATCACATTCTCTTAATTATTAGCGGGAGGAATATTTTGAACAAATTATATTATCTTGCGTAGATTAGATAAGTATACAACATTTCAACTAGACACTGTTTCAGTGATGTTCCGAAAACTTAAGCTCATTACTCGTTTTGGGGCTGGGCAACACCAGTTTTTCTGACGTGATACTACAATTCAAAATTTCGAAAGGAAAATTATTACTATCGCGAAGGTGTTACTGGTCACAAGTATTACCAACAATCATTATTCATAATTACTTCTGAACACTGAAAATGTCTCGTTAGTAAAATTAACGTTTCGAGTCTTCAATCTTAACATATCTATTTGTACGGTCTGGTGGGAGATCATGTGGTACATTAAAGAACGTTTACTGGATATTCGCACTTACTGAATATGTCCCATAATCGGTATTAGAATATTAATAGTCCACGCCCATTAAAGACCCTTCGACCGATCAGATAACTTATTCGAGCATTCTGCCATATCTCCGGAACTTGATCGCTGCGAATCATGACACGGGTGTGTCCCATTGAATGGTAGTGTTGTTTGGGGACACTCCCCTCTCCTTGACGAGTCTTCCATACGCCACACAAGGTACACACACTCGCCGGAAAGTGCTTTGAAAGAGCCTTTCAAGTCCGTAATCCTTTGTCACGACTAATATGCACCACTCTTGCTCGTGCAGGTGAGAGGAGCGGTTGTCGATGCAAATTGATAGTACCATAACATTCCACAAGCGTATCAGGTCATCAAGGAATTAGACGAGATGCTATCGTACCTCTTGCAGTTTCGTTACCCGAATAAGTGTTCTAGAAAATGTTTGAGACAAACCGATTTCAGTGACGGAGAGACCGGTGGTGTAGGGGTTAGCGTGCTTAACACTCTTGGGGACGTGGTCCAAAACCCAGGTTGATCCGAGTGGAATTTGTCATGGTTGATGAAGTGGGTTTGCTGTAGGATATTTGGAGTATTCCCTATGTATTAGAGGCAGAAAACTATCCATATCACTATGGATATA
>NNCF01127097.1:84592-98486 GCA_002313205.1 Laupala kohalensis | reverse complement strand
CGATTACGGTCTAGATCTGCCTCTGTGTCCCAGTTCATATAGCTGTGACTACTGAAAAGCGAACCTATCTTCCTGTATTCACCTCCTCCTAGTATCAATAACTCTATTTTAACTACTACTAACCCCTCCATGTGAGTCAAGTTGTTGGTAAATCCAGATAACCGGTCCACCTATTAACAATAACTACTAACTCCTATCGCTCCATGTAGAAGAGCTTAAATAGCACATTTCCCTCCCATTTACAGATACAACAATATCAACTTAAGGTGGGACAGCAGCACCCCAAGTGAGTCAAATCACTGAGATGTATAATTGTTTCCTTTATTTTCATTGTCATTGTCATAAAACACTACAATATGAATAATAATAAAGAAAAAATTCTATGTATCAGTTAGATTCTATGTATCAGGTAATCATTTAAAACAAACAATATTCACGAACTCGCTTGACTCGTTTGAAATGTAGAAGAGCATTAAGTACAAACATGGCGGCCGAGCACAACGCTTTCCTCATTTAGGCATCTCACCTCAAAGGAAAAAGTGAAATATTTTTCTGAGATGTCCGGGAACCAATAGATAAAAGTGATGTAAAAAATACTACGGAAAATTTACTAAAAATCAAAATACACTTCCATCACTTTCGTGATTTAAAAGTTGGTGTTGTTTAGTAAATTCGTGTTTTCTCCATAAGACGCAATGTATATCATCATTAATTATAATAGCAATTATTTCGTTTAAATGGTCGGTGAGGTATGTTTTTCTAGTTGAAATCACAGTAGGTACACGAAACTCTTTATTTATACCCATTTAGGATGCGTTAGTGAGTTAATTCTACCTCAATCACGTCGAGGAGGAAACTTTCAGATCGAGAAGGATATAGTCGTGAATAGTGAATACACCTTCGCTTGTTTCTCGAACTGTAAAAACAACAAACAAAGACGTCGAACATCCCGGTTGGAGTTAATTCCGGGACTAAATACCCCATCTGGCAACTCTGCCCCCGTGATTGTTGTTGTTCTTCTTCTTCGGAGCTTTAAACTCGCGTCGTAGAATGGGAAGCGATTCTTGATCCCCGACGAACAACGTCGGATCGCGGGGCGCTCCCTCGTCGTTAAACGCGCGCGTCGCTATGTCGCTGTCACCTCCTCCGAGGCGAAGGAGCAGAAACGCCGCGGTGGACTTGGGACGACGAAGCCTCGTAGCCATTGTGCAACCAACGGACCAGAATTATCGAATCCATTGTGTTCGCGGCTTCGGAAATTGAGAAAACAGATTATGTGGCTGTGTTTTCTTTCTAAAAAAAAATACCAACGACCGAGGGATTCTTATTCAATTTTTGCAGATTGGATCCGATCTGGAGAAAAGAGGAGTTAATGACAGCGAAAGATTTTGTTCGCCTTGCTTTGTTGATGTTTAGCGCTAAATTTCGATGTTTGTGCGTTCGGTATGCTAATGGATATTTATCGACCTTGGAGAAATGCCCTGGAAAGGCCCATTACCATTTTTACCCCTCATTCGCGAACGGAAATTCGCTCGTGTTTCCTGAAAGCACTTAATGGTTATTGAAACAGATAAGACGTGTATGTGTGGCCAAGGATTTGACACTGTGACATGTGTATTATGGGGCTGCACTATAAGATGAGGAAAGACGCGACTATATTGCACAACAAAGGAGGAAAGGACACTATGACATGACATGACAAGAAATACGAAACTGATACGCATGTAACGACGACTTGACTGATTTCGGAACTTACTCTGAAGATGTGTGCGCTGCGGAATAGATGCTCTGAAGAATGCTATGTGGTAGAGATGGGCGCCTCCAGCAATAAAAGAGACGTCCACTAAGAGAAGTGAGATTAGAAAGAGGAAATTTCACATTATTACCTAGTTAAAGATGTGGAATCATACAACGTGAAACGGCGAGAGGGAGACAAATAACACTTTCAGGTGGCGTTGGGCGAGTTCAATTTGTTAATACATAATATATAGACAGCATCTAAGGGTTCAGTAAATTTATGAAATTGAAAAAACTAAAGTTATTATATAATTTTTAAAGTAATTTAGTTATTTTGAAAAAAAAAATTATAATTGTTAAATTTACTAAAAAATCTCTTATTGATATTTCCTGCGAACTTCTGTATTTTAAGAGTTTTTGTGGAATGTGTAAAAGTTTTTGTGACGTCTCCTAATGTTGTGGAAATGACACAAAAAGTTAAATCGTTTTACCCACATATAACGAAGTTAAATTTGAATATTATCTCCAGATACTTCTCATGTATATTTTGCGACTAAATTAAGTTACCATATTTAATATTTTTAATTCACAGAATATCAATTTTATGGATGAAGAAGAGTGAAAATATTGGATGCCTTGTCCCGAAGGACTGACTTTTCAAGGTATTGAACTCCAAATTTTGATGGGGTATTGCTCTTGTTGTAGAGGTTCACCATAAAAAAAAATCCGAAATTTCAATTTTAAAGGGATGAATTATAGAGCAATGTTTTTTTAATTTTTATAGACCTCGCAAACTAACGAAAATATCATCACGGAAACTAACGAAAAATATTGTATGTAGAAGTGTTCTTTTTTTATACCGAAAATAACTCATGCTGAGACCGGGTCGGCTAGTCAAAATATAATTATTGTTTAAATTACCTAAATATAATTTACGATAAACGTTGAGTATTTGGGTCATAAACAATTAAACACTATTCGTACTGCCAACGTTTCAGACATTTATTTATTCTTCTGGAGGACTGTATATAGCCAAGGACTCTAATGACTTAGACGCTGGTGAGTCCTAAAGCCCTAATTAAAGATTGTATATAACCCCAATACAATAACACCGTTCCACCGTCATACATACACATTATCACACAACTTAGACATAACTATGCATGAGTTTTGTTTGAAGATGGAAGAGTGTTATTGTGTTGTCATTATATACTGCCCTAAAGAAGGACAAATATCCCAAACATCGGCAGTATGAATAGTGTTTAATTGTTTATGACCCAAATACTCAACAACCTTAATAGTATATGATGTCAACAGACATATATAATTCGCTAGGTACAATTGTTTAGACTTACACCAGCATTGGAACTGTGTAATTGGATTTCACGTTTTGCGAGTTCCATTAATGCAAGTATACGAGTCTCGTCACTTTTGTTCCAGAACCGATGTTAACTGAAATTACATACAGTTCAATGAATTCATCATGCCCCAAAACTCATCAACACCTGATTTCGTACTTTTTCATCGGTACGTTTTATAGAAAAACTTATGTGCAATTAATGCTTGAAAATATTCCGAGTGACTAATTCAGTCATATGGTTCAGAAGGGATGTGAATCGCGCCCGTGTTTGCGATTCGGTTCCCGAAGATCCAATATTTTTATCGACGTGGGAGGAGGGGGGGGGGAGGATGAGAGGAATAGCGAGTTCAGGTGAAGCGTCACCACGCGGAATCGTTCTCTCCAGCAGCCAATGCGATCACAGGAATAATTATTTACGACGATTGTACATACATCAGTTGGCGGCATCGGCGCGACCTGTCAGAACCGGCTGCCGCGATCGCAGCCACCATGCAAATGAGGGAATGGTAGCCATAGCTGGACGTCGAGGGAGGAACGTGCAGGGGGAATACTATGGGCTGTATGCTCAGGAAAGGGCAAAATACATGTATATAGAATATTTAAAGGAAAATGCTGTATTGGAGGAAAACAATAACAGTTTTTGGAAGATAGGAGAATGTACAAAAAATTCAAGAGTATTTTACACAAATAGGAATTATGCAAGGGAAGAGGGAGAGATATGAGATCGCTTTGCTGAGTTTTCTTTTTGTGTTTAAAATTCGTTATTGATATGAAAATGAGTAATTGTGAGCAATGGTGGATAGACCATAATCAACCGGGGAGCATTTTTGTTAAAAAATTATGGTTTTACAACACAAATTTTATAAATATTACCTTTAAATAAAATGCTTCAATTAAATAATTAACAACTAACAATCCGGTATTATTAATAATAATAAAAACTATTTATTAAAATTATTAATATGGTATTATTAATTTGATTAATCTAGTATTATTAATAACAATAAAAATGATAAGTAATAAGAATTATTAATCGGGTAACAATCTTACGAAGTATGCTATTTATCAACTTCAATTTTATCTGTTTAGAGTTCAGGTCCAATGGGGGGGGGGGTTACATCCTCCTTAGCTCCCTCCCTGCCATAGATCCGCCACTGATTGTGAACATTGTAATGACACCTTTTAAAGCCAAGGAGGTCAATGACAACGATGGTGGGTGATGGTGGGAATGGTGAAGTTGTGTGGAGACTGAGGGAGGGGAGGGATGTGACGTGTGGTCGTGGGAGGGCATGGATAGTAGACAGGAGGATTGCAGATACATCCCCTCCTGTATGGTGGTCAATTGGAGACCGTGGGAAGAGTGGGATGTGATATGCGGCCGTTGGGGGTAAGGAGTAGAAGTGTGGATGTTGCAGGAAGATTGGACATATCAAGAGGAAGTGTCGAGGAAAGTATGGTCGGGACGGAAATTCGGGGGTGAGGGTGTTATTCACAGCTGTGGAGACACGCTCGACGCCAAAGGGTGGAAACAAACGCGGGTCGATCGCATTAGAATTTAAAATTTCGTCGCACCGCGCTAATACACGTGTTTTGAGATTTCGAGTGTGGAGATTCAGCAACTGATTTTGAAGTTGGACGCGTCGGCGATTCACGCGCGGTCCTTCAAGCGCGCATTTGCACGGAATATTTCCATACATTGGAAAGCTGCAAGCGATCGCTAGCGAAAGTGACTTCATCGTTCTACATGCGGTATGTGAAACCATTGTACATAATTGTTTCTCCGTCTGCAGCAAAGAGTGAGAAAAAAATATACAGTAAAAGGATAATTTCTGGCGTAGCCCTCTATATTTTGGTCGTCTTCCTGTGCTCTCTTCTTGCTCAAAGTTGCTAGACGAACTTATTACTGTATTTTATTTGAAATTTGGAAGTAAAATACATATTGAGAATATTATTTCAAAACATATAGCGCCTTATCAGTCTTATAAGTATCGTAAAAGTGTTTTTTTTTTTGAAATTTTGAAAAATATTTGCATGCGATAGGAAGAGTGAAAGGAAAAGAATACGTCTGTAGGAATGGATTGGAAGACAGCGAACAAAAGTTATGGACGTCCAAAAATTATAACGATGAAGGGAGAGATTTGATAATTCATAAGAGTAAACAAGATAGAAAATTAATATTTACTAAGATAGGAAAAGAGATGCGGACGGACGTGCGAAGGGAGCAATATAATGAAACTAACAAATTGAAAAGGTATAGACGAAATTATACTTCACTACCCCCGCCTCCCCGAGGGGCAGAAAGGAGTGCCAGGAAACCGTAACCAAGAGACATCGTCATGTATCACAAAAACTTATTAAGGTATCATGTGCGCGTTGACTGAAGTCAAGTTGCCAACTATTCACGAAATTTGGAAATATTCACCAAAGTAGTTCTTATTAATTAATAATTCATTCTACTGATTTTTACTGTCGGACGAGGACATATTTTGTGTTTTTAAAACTTTATAATACGTTTAGACCGTCGTTTGACTTCTTCTTTAACCAGGGTCGCATTGTCTTCAGTCACGTGACGCGGTTGCCACTTCCCTTAGAACAGTATTTTCCACAGGTTTTGGTGAATTATTCTTGTAAATTCCCCGTAAGGTATATAAATCTTAACGTCATTGCGCTCCTATTTCCATTTGCTATATGTTTTAGTAGGTCTTCTTCTCTCTGTTAAGCCGGTACTTTTGGCACAATATAAAAAAACATAAGTTCCCGAATGTTTCTCCGTGTTAGGCCATACTAATTTAAAGTCAAATAATTTAAAATTTTGCGTCGTAAGGGTTTGAAAGTCCATCGCCACTGGATGGACAATGGTTCAAACTATCATTTAAAACATTTCTGGGGGGTACTTGAGCTTAGTCACTCTGACACACATAATACCTTAATTATTCTATAAATATATAAAATGTTTAAAAAAGTATCTATAATAACATAAAATACAGATCGAATAAAAAAAATTATTCTTGATGTATTTTAGTGGTATCTGGATTCTTCCTTCTCTTAATCCTGTTTCGTCGCTGCAGGAGAAGAAGTCGGGGCCATCGCGAATTTATTTCGATGAAACCCGAAATGTCGTGCATCTGCTACGAGCGAGGAGCAGCGAGCGAGTGGGACTTTGTAAGAGGCGCCAACCACTTGAGAGTGAAGATTAACAGTGCTGCATCTGACACCCGTTCGATTTGGCGAAGGCGACGCCGCGGGCGATGCCGACGGTGGTAGGGGTGGAAAAAGTCACTGAAGGGGGTGAGGAGCGGGTTGGAAACGGGCGCGGGAGTCCTTTCGTCGGTGCGGAAACGCCGCGTCGTCGCCGAAGAAGAAGAAGAAGAAGTGATCGGAGGAAATTGTTGCTTGGGGGAAGAAGCAATCTGCTAGGGAGACGACCTGTTCTACTCGGATCGATTCCTTGGATAGAAGTCAACGTACATGTGCGAATGAGTGGAGTGTGGAAATAGATTTGTTACAATTTGACAAGTGAAGTGACATACGAGGGCAAGTCAATATATTAGTCGCAAACGTTAGTTTCCCCTATACCGTTCTAAATTATGAGCGCATTTTTTGCTAACAGATGACAGCATATGTATGTTTGTCGTATAGGCTGCGTCATATCTCGTAGGCACGCAGTCAGTCAGAGGCAGCCACTGCACAATGGCGGTTGTGTTGCAAGAGTGTACACAAGAAGAACAGCGTGCAGTTGTGGGTTTTTTTTGTTGGCCAAAGGACTGTCCATAGAAGAAGTGTATTCATTTCGTGGCATTCGAGAATACCTTCCAGTTATCTTTCGGATTGACTCCTATATTTAAGTGACCGATGATGTTCTCTTAATGGTATTTAGAAACAATTTCCAGGAGGTGGATCTGGATTCTTTGATGGTTCTGCGCACTTTTGCTCTAGCAATCCGATATGTGGCGAGGTTTTCCGAAGATGGACTACCCTTAAATTTCCGCAATGCTCTTCGCCTCTCCCGAATGGCAGACTTACATCCGTCGTGCCACCAGGGAACAAGAGGTCTTCGCGGAAACATTTGTTTTCGGAATAGATTATTCAGCGGCGTGATAAATCACCTGGGTAAGATGGTCGACCCTCTCTTTGTACCGTTCTCTGGCTGTCTTCAGAGAAACAGGAAGTGTCAGTGTCCAGTTAGCCTCGTTTCTGAGAATCCATATCTGAGGCTTGCGTTAGGGAACAATCGCACGTTCCTGCAAGGATGACAACCAGATAGGATGATGGTCACTACCATGCAGATCAACTTCTACTTTCCTTTGGAAGGTATCGGCAACTTTAGGAGAACAAATTAATTTGTATATAGCAGTCCATGACCCCGTGGCAAACCCAAAGTGAGTTATCTCCCGCGTGTTCATTATATATAAATCTTCACGCTCGAAGAGTTAATTCAGCAGTTTGCCTCTGGAACAATCGCTCGACGAACCCCACAGTACACTCTGGGCGTTGAAATCTCCGAGGAGGAAAATGGTCGAGGGAGCTGGTTAATTAAATCCCCGCGAGAAGTCTCCCAAAAAATCTCGTGTCGGAGGAAGATATGTTTAGCACACGGTCATAGCTGGTACGCTGTGAATATTGACTGTTATAACCTGGATTTGAGTTTGTAGGAGAACGTGTGAGGAGAGGATAGTGTTTCTAACAAACACTGCAACTCCACCTCTTGCTCGATCTCCCGTGATATATGTGGAGGAACAGATATCCAGCGGTGTGGAGCACCCGCTTAACGCCACTAAGCCTTATACAACTGAGGTGCGGCATTTGCCCCAGAGGTTGTCCGCTAACGTGTGTTTAGCCTCAAATCCCATTCACCTCATCGGCGCATAACACACCTTGAGGTTGAGGTTTTTCTTACAGAGGTTTAATCCTTCCTCGCGACCCGACCGATGAAGGAAAGATTCCCGCTTTTCGCAGCACAAAATTTTCCATCATCGCGCCAATGGTGGTCGCTAAAATATGCTCAAAGTTTACGGTATGACTCGTGCCACAGTACCAGTCTCCAGCTCGGGGCCGTGGGTTCGCCATGTCCATATTCAGTCGGAACCGAGGTCCCTCGGGTATATTTATAGCAAGCAGTAAGTAGTGTCGTTTTATTTTCGATTTCCGTACATACGACATTCTTGAAAATAATGCGACACTACTGTCTTCTATAAATTAAAAAGTATTAAATTAAGAAAAAAAAGCATATTAAATCATAAATTAGACGAGACGTTTCTGCTGTCACCATCATCGTAGTTAAAAAATATTTTATGTTGTTCTTGCATTTTTTTCCTGCTTTCATTAACTTTACAACACAATGATAAATTCAATATACATTATATATAAGATATGTGATATATGCAATATACATTATATTCAATATTGCATTATTGTCCCAGAATATACCACAGAATGTCAGCGCCAACCTCATTCTCTTACTCTTGGACCTACACCGTGTCGTTCTGCCTCGGGTCCCCTTCAATGACTTCGGCGCTAAAGGGGAAACCCAAAGGCGGAGACTGTGGCTGCCACGTGACTACAATGATCTGCAGTTCAGCCAAAGCTCCGATCGCGGATTTAAAACCGAGGTCGCCACAAGTAGAGCCAGCAAACAATGAATTTTGAAATGAAAGTAAATTAATGCAAATCCAAAACTGCTGTCGATGACGTTGAAGTTTCCATTGGGGTCTGCTCTGTATTTTGTAGTAAGTTTTAATTTTAAAACTCTTTTTATTTCCGTCTTAAAACTCTCGGAGAGAAATCTTTTATGGGAGCTAGATTAATCAAATTAGAAGTGTGCTCGCTGTTCATTGCAGACAACATGCAATTGAAAGACACAAAAGGAGAGAGATTCAATAAGAAAGTCCCTGTTTTGCGATTGATGTTAATCTCAGCATGGTGTTGTGATCTTATGCGGGGTTCTACAAAAGAAAGCGAAGAATTAAACTAAAGTTAGATTCAAACTAGCACCTCACCGTCTTATAGAACACAATGTGATCAGCTCTGGTGTTGACTTTTATCAGACTTGCAACTATATTTCATTCGCGTTTCAGAGTAATTTTCGACTTCGTCAGATGATACTTAAATAATACTGTATCCTACTAACGTGTCCTAAACGAAAAAAACATAATATTTAACAACAACAAAAAACCAGAAACCATACACAGCGTTATAAGAACATTGATAAATAAATGTACTATAACTTCTCTCTGTCCCCATACAAGTGTAAAATCCCCATTTTTTATGTGTATCATGCTGTACATGTTGCATTTATAAAAATTACTTTTCCATTCTAATATCCTGATTTTTTTCAACACATCAAATACCGCATGTTACTGTACTATTCATCACTTTACTGAGTCTCAAAACAGAGATGTGATTTAAATATATTTATTAGTATGAAAAATAACGTTAAAATTAGTAATGTAATAATATAACATTGACATTTATAAAGTTAAAACGATGTGACATTTAATAAAAACTTTCTACATACAAGGAGGAAATAAATATTTCAACTAATAATATAATTATGACAGACGTAAACAGCACAAGTATCTGGTGTTTTGACCTCCGGGGTAAACCCGTTTTAACTGCAGGATGAGTAGGTCTCTGCCGGTTCATGTCAGGTCGTTGAGGCGTAGATAAAAAGAGTACAGAAAGTTTTAAAAATACATTATAGTTTTAGTATTACACCAAGGGTCGTATTTCTCAAAACATGTCATATCGGTCAGAAAAATTCACTACGTATATCTTCTCCACCGATCTGAAGTATGTTTATGATTGATTTAATTTTAAATCGCGCTATGGCCATTTTTTCTCATGAAATAGAACCGCAACGCAAGATGTGAGAATATATGTAAACACATTGGTCTACTTGATTTATCTCCCTCAGGATCAACTGACTAACCCCCGACCCTTCGCAACTATCTCGACAGCAACGGTTCTGTCAGCAGCGGCTGTTACCTCAAGGGTTGGCCCTTTCCTCTCGACACACTTCACAGAAAGAGCAGATACTTTGAAAAGTTCGATAGAAGATAACATTAATGGAGAGTGCTACTTACAGTTGAAGTTCGTTTAAAACCCACTCCAATCACAATTGCAGAGAAACGTTTCTTATCACTTTCAATTCCACACATTTCACACGCCACAGTGAAGTTCAAAGAGTCGTGTCAGTGACTCTATTTCAAGGCTCGCTCTAGGATCTATGAATCACATGAGAATTAGTAATAAAGCCAGACGAATCAGATTTAATATAATTGAGTTCAAGATAATTTTTACACTATTATTTTTATTTATTTATTTGTTTACTTTGATCTTTGGTGAAGTGACAGACTTCCCTTTAACGGTGTCATTCGAAGAAACATTATATCATATTTTAATCGTAATAACATATCAGTTCCCATGACGTCTCCTTTTATATATCCATTATCATTCCCACCTGAGCAACACACTCTTAAAATTCTTCAAAAAAAATTTTTTTCTTCCAAAAACTGTTTTATTCCAATATTCTACTTTATTTCTTTCTTTCAATATTGCCTTTGTTTGAGAGTATAGCTCACACTCCCATCAAGTATGCTTCCCTCATGTATTTACTCCCATTCTCTACACTGTTTTTTCGCCGTTTCTTTTCATATTCTCTTCTGAGTCATATTTATTATTCATTTAAATAAAAATGTTATTGTTCTTTATTCGAAGAAGAATTTACCTAGTTGTTTAGAGACATCGAAATATTAACTCATTACAAAGAATTCTTATTCCCAGAATCAGGATATAGTCACTGTGTTGATTTTAATCTCCTATCATTTCTTAAACATACTTCACTCAATATTAGCATTCATCGCCAAATAGATTATTCTGGGAAGACAAGAACTAAAAGCCGAAAGAAAGACAAAGAAAAGAACGCACAGTCGATTATAAAGGTATGAGTCCACATTGGCCTTTTCGTGACAACAGTCTCACCAACACAAGCGACCGCAGTGCAAATCATGGCGGGAGTGTTCCTGGTTCTTATGTCAATTTGCGCACTCGAAGATATATGCCGTTGTGAATCGCGTTCCACAAACCCCGAAATGGCATCCATTTACGGAGAGAAGCTATCTCACAATAGAATTTCGATAAGGCTATAGTCAAATACAGGAAAAACTATACATATATTCCAAACCTTATATACTATGGGTATTTCACCTAATGTGTGACAGTAGAATATCTCAAAAAAATAAGCATGTGAAGAAAAATGTCGCAGATAAAATGTTACAATTTTTGAAGGGGTCATTTATTCCACTCAGCACTTTCGGGATGGGAGACGTGGGGTGACTAGAAAATCCATTACTACAGATTCCAATTCCACGAGAAGAAATACGTATCTTTTGATTAAAATTAATTTGAAATGTGAATATTTTATTTGAGATCGTACATATATACTCTAAAATCGCATATCTTATTTTTGAAAGGTAACTTTTTTGTAAACGTAAGGTACAATAGGTAAATAACGCCCACATAACTTTCAACACATTTTTTTTCTGTAAATACTGTTTACATGAAATATAAAATTATGTAAAATCATTCTATCGAATTGTGTGAGTTGGAAAATACTAGTTATTAGGTGTAACTATATATAATTTTCACGTTAGTAACATCTCTTTAAAACCTTGGGTGTTGTTAAGCATGGTGTGTTTATCACCAACCGTTCGATAAATGAGCTGCACGCAAAAATACATTCGTTATATTATAAAACGCATAAAACATAAAGGTCATATACATTTGTTTATTAGAAAACAAAAGGAATGTAACAAATCAAAATGAAACATAAGATATATCAAACTTCCTGACAACGTTACGAAGATTTGAAACTTCTCTTATGGTTGAGCAAGTTTAAGTTGAAAATTTTATTATATAAGGAATAACATCACGATGGCAGGTGGACCTCGAAGCAACATGATGTTACGAGCGACTTGCTTTCGAGCCAGTGTGTTCCAATTGATGTAAACAAGATGTGTGCGTGAGACATACGACTGAAAGCGTGTTTTCTGTAACGTGGACGTCAGTAAACATTGGACGTGTCCACCCTACCTTTCACATTTGCCAAGAATTAGGAATCATTACAAAACTTACTAACTGGACAGGTGGAGAATTGTTACTTTACATTTTATTCCATGCACTTATCCCACAATTAATGTATAATACTACATTATATATTCAAGATAAATAAATAAATTACGGATACATCTTATAACCTGTTTACGGACGATTACGATATTTCCGTGTCAGTTTTTAAATCCTGACCCCCAAGAGAATTTCTTATAAACATCATTTCAGATAGACAAACAATTATTACAAACGTTGCATAACACTAATGTTTAATCCCAATTCACCAAGTGATTATTTTTATTATTATTTATCTACAATTAATGTTTCTTTTTTTAAAATTGAATTTGAACATGAAGTGTAATGAGTTCATAAAAGGTCTCTAAGGCTGCGCTTGAGAGCAAATATGAATAAATACATTAACTCTCTATTTGTAATGGTCTATTCCTTTATGATGCCGTGATGGATGCCGCAACAGTATATGAAAAAAATCCTTTAAGTAATGGAACATTTTGATGGAACCATCTGTTACTTCCTTAATACAGAATGTGAATGTTCGAAATTAGAGTTAACCGAAAGGCGGGTTTTTGTCGAGCATCGTTCTGGAAGTCAAATGTCAATTGTAAAAAGAAAGAAAAAAAAGTTCACTACGAGATTGATACATTTAAGCTCTCTCAATATTTTATCTTCTCTTTTATTCTCTCGAGTTCAGATAGTTAATAACTTCTTACGAATAATTAATTATGGAGTTGATAAAGAATTAATATTTAACTTTAAGAAAACATTACACAAATTTGAGAGCATATGTTCGAGGAACCAATGGAGAGAAGGAAAGAAAAAAACTTCCTACAAGCTCTTCCAAACATCAGGCGAGGAAAACTAATAACGAGATAGTACGCGAGAGAACACGCACAGTACTAAGAACAAAGATCCTCAGTGTGTTCTTACAGTAATCCCATCATCTTTGAGGACTTTGAGGCTGTGAAACCTCTCTTTCCCCTTCCCCCTTCCCTCGCCCAGTCACGACCATCCACCGTGAACGCGCGAGACAGACGTTAACCAATAACATGCTCCAGATCTGTCATCTCATCACATGGAACAATAGCACAAGCGGCAGCCTCCAGGTATCGGGGAGTTAAAATCGCGTGTAGCAAGGAATGCGAACAGTGAAGAGAATTCCCAACGGCCCCGTTGTCCCCTTCCCCCTTTCAACGATTGTCTTCAGTCTACAGTCGCCTTCTCCCCTCCCACCTAAAAACGTGAATGTTTAATTGAACTGACATACATTTCATGGCGGGCTTTGTACCGTTGTCGCTTGGAAAATATGACGCGGAAATCTCACGAATATTCTTCTTCAAAGGCGGAAACTTATTCAATTTCATTTAGACGCGAACTGTTTTATGAAGGTACGGGCTAACTTTGTACATTGAATACATACCGAGCGATTCAATTAAGTTTCCTGTGAAATCTAAACGACGAAGCGGGAGGAAGAAAGAGAGAGAAACAAGCTGAGAGAGAGAGAGAGAGGGAATGAGAGACGCTGCAGTTTGAAATAGTCCAGTGAGCCGTACAGAACAGTGGGATATCTCTTTTTACGAATGATTCATTTAGTGCTCTTCACAAAAGAGACTTCCATCTTGCCATTGTTGATTTCTGGCGACGCGCGCGGCAGGGGAGGTTTGCGTGAGGGGG
>NNCF01127097.1:29629-84292 GCA_002313205.1 Laupala kohalensis | reverse complement strand
CCCCCCCCCCACTACCTTCGCCACCGCCTCAATCCCATATCCGCCGCGTCGACCCCTGGAATATTATGGAGCGTTTTACAGACTTATTATTCGCTTTGTGGGCAGTGGGAGGGAGACTGGCAGGCAGGGGTCGGTGTGCCTGTCAAATTAACACACTGGAGGAGCAGAGGCCGCTGTCAGGGGCGGAGGGGCCCGGGGAGGAGAGTACAGGTTAAAAGCCTATTCTGGAGGAGTGAGGGCACGTTGAAACAAGTACGGACTATCAAGACGTGCCCTTTGTCTGATTCCCTTTATAATTGCGCTTTAATAGACAATGCAAAGAGTCCTCAATGCTCTACCTGCTGTGGGGAAGAATATTCTCGTGCGTGAGGAACTGAGACAAGACGTGGAGTTCGTCTACACACGAGGATGCTTGGAGGTAGGTTTGCGCACGGAGAGTTCATATTATTGTATTGTATTGTACTGCATTGTATGTCGAGATTCGGTGTTGGTAATATACACATAATTGTATTATAAATATGTGTATTTTCTATATATTTATGACGGCCGCCACGCGGCCGAAAAGGTCTTATGTTTTAATAAATAAAAAACTGGATAGTATAACTACATATTCTCTAAATGTATTGCAAGTAAATTTTAAAAAAAAACGATTGTAGTCCTCAGGCATCTCTAAAGTTTCCTTACAACAAGGGAAGCGAAGTTAGCGATACTAATGCGAACCACGTAACAGTACTAAACGATATTAATATGAATTTTGAAGCATTCTAAGAATCATAACCTATACAGATAAATAATGTAACTAAAATTAAGCATGAAGATTAAACTACAGAAATACGACGCCTTTTCGTCTCAGGGGACATGCACGTAATACGTCACAATACATTGTTACAATTTCTTCACCCCCTTTCCCTCCAACAGCTTGAGGTAATGCGTATTTAAGCATATTAGTAGAGTCGCCACTGCTTATAGTCGTCAAAAATATTTTGTAAGACTTTAATGGAGACTAGTGAAAGTAGTAGAACTATTGAAATGTTTTCACGATAGCTCACCAATTATTTTGGGTTTTCCTTTCACAACATTTAGACAATTCCGTAGAAGAATAAAAAAAAAAATATTCCGATGACGAATCGCCTAAAAATAAGATATTTATTAGGCAGTTAACCGATGTAGTACTTGAATATTGAATGATCATAATAATTTCCTTGTGATCCAAGGTCCTCTCCTTCCACACGAGTGATTCTATTCGCCGTCCTCGTACACCTCCCCTCATCGATGTCCAACCGCGACCTACCCCCTTCCGATCTCCAAGTCGCGTTTCTTTCTTTCTTGAAGAATGGCGATCACGCTTAGCGGACAAAGGCTGCTGCATCTGGCCCGTGTACACACACACATGGACGCACGCCATCACCGCGCTCCAAATAATGCACGCGTTGCGAGGTCCTTCCGGTGAGAGATCGCGCGCGCCAGGAGGCCCTCAAGGATCGGTTCTCTCACTCCGAAACAGAGCCTTTGTCTCCAGATCGCGAAACATCGGGTTCAGTTTTCGATTGTTGGAAAGGGTACATTTATGTGGCTATTATAGTTAAATATATAATACGATCTTCGTTGGACTGCACGCAATATTTACAGGGAACATTTTAAAGAACACAGCGTTTCAACCGTGTTTGGAGCCATCGGTAGGTGTAACAAATATTAAACACGATAACTTTGGGTCAGATGAAAATGGCGACGAGTCGGGAATCGAATCCGGAACTCCTGATTTGATCGCAGGGAAGTTAACCACTACTCCACCCGTCCACAATTGAGGGAGACAAATTGTTGGTGTAGCGGTTAACACCCCAGCGATCAAAGGAGGAGTCACGGGTTTCATTCCCGGCTCGTCGCCATTTTTACCTGACCGGGAGTTATTACATATCTTCTACACGTGTAGGTACACGGAAGAAATATATTCAAATATTAAACATACCAAACTACCAACAGAATATGGAGAAACAAATTATTATTAGGGAAGATTTATACCAAAAATGGTATTTATGAAAACCAATAATGGTATCTTAAATTTACGTGTAGATACGGAAACGTTTTTGAATATATAAAGTACTACTTTATAAATAATGTGCATGGTGTTCGTAAATATTTTCGATTTTCATGTTTTGTAGTTACGTTAATATTTCGTATTCTGTATGTTGCTACGTTAAAAGCATTTTCTTCCGTGAAACGATCACGATAAATATAGTGCGGTGTTGTTGTAAGGTCACATGATATGTACTTAACAATAATAGAACTAAGAAACGGTAGTAAACAGTGCAAGTTACGTGGCTACTAAGCATTCACTTGTTAGTAGTTGAAACATGCAGTGGAAATCCCAGGATTTTCTAGTTTGTGTCATAGTATTGCATCATATTCTCATCTCCGTTTGTAGTCCATATCTTCAGAGTTATTCCGGACAAATAAGTTCCGGAAAAAGTATACGCAAATTCGTATTATAACTCTAGTTTAACATGATAGCAACAAAAAGTGGATCCACTGAATGGTAAAAAAAAAAAAACGATAATGGCTTGCAAAACGGTAATTCCATATAGAATTAGACGCCATCGAAGATCACAGAGTCACATACGAGGCAACTTATTGCAATTACAACTCAATATGCATTTTAAAGCAAATAACATTTTAGGTAAAATGTAAGAATACTATTCGATCACAGTCCACCAAATTATCTTTGTGAATAGAACCATTGTAGACTGGAATAACTTACCTGCAACAACACTTACGAACTTACTAAAAAGAGTAAAATGTTTCCGCAACCGTCTTCTTGCTTCTTCGAAATAGCAGCACATGTGAAGTGCAGTGTAGTGAAGTGAAGGTTATATAAAATGCTCAGAGCGAATAGAATTGCAGTGCAGTGTAGTGATGTGAAGTGTGCGTGACTGTTCACAGCAATCCTGTCTTGGCGTTATTTTTATAGTTATTAATTATATTATAGCAATTATTTTTACATTAAGGTTATAGGAGGATTAATGGTATATGAGTGTATATGGAAGGGTGCTTGTACACTATTGATACCAAAAAAGGGCCCATTTTTTTTTCCAAGTCCCACGCTCTGACCAGATTTGGATCTGTTCGGTTTGCAACGCGTCTCTCCTCCTGCTTCCCCTTCGACAGGGGAAATTTCGTTCGACCAATCGTAGGTCTATTTGAAACGGCTCCCATATTTGGAAGACTAATAGTACCGCTCGTAAATCGTAACGAGATAAAATGTTTCACGAAACTTCTTCGTTTTATTGGTAATATAGGTTAATTTTTGTAGATACATATTTGCTGTCGGGGACCTTATTGTAGAACTCATTGAGGCAAACAAAATTGTTATTCATGTCACCTATCCCTGACCGTTTAGGCAGCGTAAGCTGTTTTTCCCGAATTTATTGACATTTATTGTCAACACCATATTCTTTCTTTTCATACATTTTATATTAACAGCATATTTTCATCCTGGACATGCAAACTATCTCCTCGTCAAATTTCATCGCAATCGGTTCTGTGGTTTAGTCGTGATCAGGTGACAAACAGACAGACAGAATTTTGCGTTACGCATTTAAATATTAGTAAGGATAATCAAGTTAAAGTTATTACATCAGTTATAACATAACTCCGAACATAATCTTAGTTTCGAAAGGCAATTCACATTCTCCCCTCTCGTTTCCTCGGGTCGCATGTAACACATTCCATCCCTCCCACATTCCTCCCACCTGCTACTGCTTCTTCTTCTTCTGCAAATTCCCTTCTCACATCCTCTCATTCTGTGTCTTTGAAGTGCGGGTGTTGTGGTGGTCTTTGGGAGTCCGTCTCGCTACAGATGCACTCACACGAATACGAGTGGTTCACGGCGTTATACTGTTCTCTTGTGAGCAGATACCCGATGGCAGCTTGCTGTACAATCACCTTAAAATGAAATGTGATCTCTAGGAACTAAAGTCTGAAGACGGCTGAAACATCTTTGAATTTAAGGTATTACATGCCCGTTAACTGGAGTAGATTTGTCAACCATTCACAAAACTTTGAAATATTCGCCCAAGCACTTCTTATTAATAATTAGTTCTACTAATTTTTAATATTCGATGAGGACAATTATTTTGTGATTTTAAAACTTCGTAATGAATTTAGACTATCGTTTGACTCTTTCTTTGGCAAGGGTCCATTTGTCTTCAGTCACGTGATGCGGTTGCCATTTCCGTTAGAAAAAGAATTTTCCTCAGTTTTCTGTGAATTACGCTAGTAAATACCCCGTGAGGCATGAAAATCTTAACGCCATTGCGTTGCTATTTCCATTTGCTATGTTTTATTAGGTTTTCTTTGCTGTGTTAAGCCTGTACTTTTGCCAGAATAAAAAAGAAAACATAAGCCCGTGAATCCACGTAAGATAATATTAATTTTAAGTCAAATAATTTAAAATTTTGCACAGTAAGGCTATGAAAATCCATCGCCACTGGATAGAGAATGGTTCAGACTATCATTTAAAACATTTTCGGGGGATACTTAAGCCTATTCAGCCTGACGCACGTAATACCTAATTGATACACCGTAGATTCATATTACTGAATTGTGTACAGTTCTACCATAAGTCCGTCAGGTCATTAAATTGATACTTAGGTTAAAAACTTTCATTATGGGAGCGTATTTTTCGGAATTTTCTCTCTATGTCACTGGGGTACAAAAGGGAGTAGATTACTCCCCAGCCCCAGGTCCTCGCCGGAACATTTTAATTTTGGAATCACCATGGTTTCCATTCACAGAAAACTTTGTTATATTTCTGAAACACGAAGGCACCGAACTAAAATTTATTGAAACAGTTTGCATTATTTCTTTGAATATTACAAAAATGAATATTACAGTAAACAAAAACAATTAATTATTTCCGAGACATTGTAATGTTTTTTCGTGATTTATCCAGTAGATCGAATAATGAAGATTGATATAAACGTTATTAGAAACAATATTGTTCACTCGATATTTTAAGAAATATGGTAATGAAACCTTTCTAGCAACTCCTTTTATTAGTATTAAGGTAAATATATATTTTTTGTCTGTATTAAATTCAAAAGAGAAAATAAGCGTTTTAAAAATATTTACAAAATACACCGTATATTTTGAAACATTTCAAACTATCTGATGAGACATTTACCACACAGTGTAAAATACGCAAAAAAAACAAACCTGGATAATTTATTAGGTGTAGAAAAAAAACCTTCCATATTTTACTCTTTGTTAAGTCAATTTCTTGTCTTGAATGTTTAAGGGAAAGTCAAACTCCTTATACAAAACAATTTTATATCCAATAAAGATCTAATAAAAGAGTTGTATAGGAAAGTTAATAGTTTGAAGTAGATACAAGTTTAGAGTAGATGTCCGTGTGGAGTACGAAGAAGTTTCAAAGGAAAACTTAACAAGAAAAAGAGCAAAACTTAAGAGACTAAAGTATGTGACACATCAAAACCATAAACTCACTAATGTTGGAGAATTTTATTTTCAGAATATATGAATGATAATTTGGAAATATTTTTTGCTCCAAATATTCCAATATGCATTGCAAGTTAAAACACTAATATTCATGTACACGTATTACTAGACATATGAATTATATTAATTTTAAACGTTATGTACTTTTATGTTAAATGTAATAAATAATATTGATGTGTTCAAACACGTACGATTTTAATTCTATAACATTTGTCGAACAATAAATTAAACCTGAAATTCATATTCCTTGATGACCGAAAATCCTATTACAGATGACTACCACATGAATTGATACGTGACGTAGGACTAGTCGAATCTTTCTACACCGACGCTTCGGTTCGTCCGTCGCTCCGGTTGGAACGATCGAGACTAATACACAGTTCATAGGAATATCACTGAATTTTCAATATCGGTTCAAAGTATTTTCCCCATGTTTTCCAGTCACCGGGTCACTCGTGGTTAAATTCCCGGAGGAGCAAAAAAATACTTGTAGCTTTTTCATTTCAATGTCCTAGTTCATATAGCTGTTACTTCTAAAATGCGAATACCTCTTCTTCTATACAACTCGTACTATTCCTGGTTTCGCTAACTCCTGGTATTACTAACTGCTTTTACTAACATCTCCATGTGAGTCATGTTCTTGGTAAAACCACCTAGTAAATAACCCCCACTACTTCCCTCCTACCTCCTATAACCCCATGTAGATATGCTTGTACATGTTCTTTGCTCTCCTGCTACCCTCTTCGTTCGTTGCCACATTGCCACAAACAGTCTCAAAACAATGTCGTACCGATCTAATGAACTACATGTTGGCGAACACTAAAATCCTAGAGTCCTTCTCATTTATAATGCTTTCCTATATTCTGTCGGCTTTTTGTAACCAATCTACATTTTTCTTTTCATCTTTTTTTTTTATTTTTGAGGGTCTTCACGACTCACCGACATCGAGGTCATTAGAGCCCTCAAATTCTGTACAGGTTGGGAAAATACAGTTCCGCACTAAGGAGAGCCAAGATGACTCTCTCCGCGTGTGGGACCCGCTGAATGACTCAACCACACCCACCAAAAATTCTCCTGAATTACAATATATCAAAACATACAAATCCACAACATTACAACGAGGAAAATGAAAGATACACTAGCCCTCGCTACCTACTAGCCTCGGGATCGAAAAGAACAAGAGGTGATTAAAGAAGAACAGGAAAAAGAATGGATGGATCCTCGCACAAGTAAGTGGAAGTAGTTTCATATTCTAATTGTCTTATTTCTATTACCTTGTTGTAAATGAGCGTATTCCTAATTTGTTTGAATATATTTCTTATTATTTCGAAGATCCAATACTCCTCTTCTCGTTAGTATTCTAAACATCGTTCCTTTAAGTTGACCATTTTTACAGTCCCATTAATTGTTACAAACCAAATAATTGTAAGGGGTTTTTATTTGTTATTATTGTTTATTATGTATTTATTGTTATAAACTATGTATTTAATTATTATAAATATTATTTAACAATTGTATTTGTGTATAAACATTTAGCGTCTATTTAGACATTTATTTAATATAGGCGCTTTTTGAGCTATAAGCTCCATGCTAATGTGATCGATATTTATCGATACTGAACTTTGATACAATCGATAGAATCGAAAGTATACTGAACGCACTCACTGTGCAAGCTCCATGAATAAGATATTCATGAACGTACCCATTATGTACGTTCCATGACTCATCATTTATGAACATGCCCTACGTGTATGTTCTGTGAGACGGCTATATATACAGCTGTATTCAACCACTCGATATCCATTCCATCGTCGCGTGTCGTGATGTAAACATTCATATCCATCAGAGTGCGTCTTCATGTATCCGCGTGTTTCGTCGTGGTGTAAAACCAACTGCTGTGTGCAGAGAGTAGCCATGTTAAGAGGAAACGCGACATAGTTTACATTCAAGGCGTCATGACACTCTGAAACCTCGATTTAGACTACCGATTCGATGAAACTCATGTTTCATTTATAAACGAAGTTTTTGGACAATGATTTCCACAAATGAAATCATACAGCTGTTGTGTTAATGTATCGTATAGTGCAACGCACGCAGCCAAGCAACTACGAGCATAAATGCTCATAACATTTTCTAAGTTACAGCAGAATGTTCAACAAACATCACTGCTAACCTGGTTCGACATCAGTATCCTGACAGAAGACCTCGGCGAGACATCCGCAGGCAGCCGGAACATCGAGTCAACCAGTTAAACCACTCTACTAAACTACTCCACGGAAGACCAGGTCAAAGCAACCTCGGCAGCGGAGAGAAGGCTACTCACAAGCACTTCAATAAGTATATATTCTCGTAACAACGAGATTCGCATTCAGAATCGCAAGATCGAATGCAAAACTGTTATTCCTCGCAAGTGGGGACCACATCGGGAAATCCTCCCGATGGATTCAAAATCCTGCACAATATTTAAGGTTTTATATAAACCAAATCTAATGTATCAAAGCAGGTAATTTGTAAACTATCAATTCGTTGATGTCTGGGGGGCGTTCTCCAAAACTCGAGAACGGAGGGTCTTTTTTTATGTGGAGATTTAACAATCCCACCTCATATTTGCCAATGTCCAACTTAGTAATTCCGCATAAATTGGGAAACGGGATACAAGGGGAATATTATGTGAACAAAGGTTCATATTTATAATCATTTAAAACTCTGTTGAAATTGTTCTTCACACAGCGTTGGTCGCCCACAACGACCAACATTGCTATTTCTATGTCAAGTTTGTCATGCAGTATATGTAGATTTAAGGAAATATGTGTGTAAATATTGTGATATACTAAATGTGATTTTGTTGATCCGAAGCTAGTCATTAAAAGAATTCTATCATACATAATCTTCTTATGCTTGTTGAAACATACAAGCCCCCCCCCCGTATTTTGTTTATGTTTTACGACGAATGGTTATTCGTTCGTAACATTAATTATAATTTGCAATTTCCTATCCTTCAACGCTCATGGAAAGTGAGCTACGCTTCATTGCAATCTACACTAATCAACGTGAATCATCTGGAATGTCTAATGCGTAGTAATCGAAAAAAAAATTGAAATTTTTAAAAAAACTTGTAAAGGGTTATTGTGATTAGAATGCAAAGAACGGTTAATATTAATGTATGAAAAGAGAAAAGAAATAAAGATATTTCAAAAATTTTAAAACTAATATTTTAAATAAAGAATAGTTAACAATTATTGCAACATTGTACTACATTACTTATTTCCATATACTGTAAAATCTTATTTGTTAATTTTTCTCTGGAAAGTGAAAGAAACAACGATGAAACATACTCGACCTCGTAGACCGACGTCATAAGTAATGTAGCAAATATTTAAGTCAGCACTTATATGAAGCAGGTTGAATAGCTATAAAATACTACTCATCTATGGAATATTCAATATTTACTTAAAAATTCAAAGGAAGACACATGTCTACTTTGCCAACATAGCTTCCTCTCCATCATCCCCTCTCGTTTAACACACACAAAGAATTTCGAAAATATACATACATAGTAAAATGTATAAATCACACATAAAATTAAAAAACACACATATTTTCCTCAAACCTATAAGCACCACGCCATGGCTTATGAGCTACTTTTCATATTCTCATAAAACACAATAATCTCTAAAGTACAATTTAAAACTTGTTTCCTGTTCTATTATATAAACACATAAAACGCTTTCCAAACACAAGATGATAATCAGATGCAAAAAAACCTTTCCATTTACTAAACATAAATGTTTCGTGTTTATTAGATTGAATTACAGTTTTCAGGGCGTAAAGTAATGTGAGTGGAAGTCTGTTGGTGGAATACGTCTACAAATGTTATTTGGGACCAAACCAAGTGATCCGAATTACTGAAGTAATAAGGAGAATAGAACTATCGAGATTGGCCTATTTGGTTTAGAACAACCACAAAAGTACAAATGCTTAATAGATTGACGTTGCAACATTCCGAGCTAGCGACCAATAAAGACGACCATCTTTCTTATAATTACTTTTTTTATAGGCGAAAAGAAAAGTGAAATACTGCTTGGGACGTAGCGTTACCCACAGCGCGTTAACGAAACTGTACCTTGGAACGAATCTTAAGACGTAACTATAGGGGATAGGAGACTATAGACGGATAACCATTGGACCCTTATTAGATATTAAACAATGAAAATCGCAATTGATGAAAAAGGCATACTCTGGAATGTTTTCGCACTTTTTTCCCAACACATTTACATGTGAAAGGTAAACGTCATATACATTTGTATAATAATTTTTTAGTATTATGCTGACAATTCAAGGCGTTGCGATTTTGTGTAGCGTATTCGCAGTATTTGACGAAATATTTGAGAAACTAGCAAATTTGATGTCCTCACATGATCCAAGCAATCAAATACCACAAAATTGACAAATACGTGTTCCTATACAAATAATGGACGGAATATATTTGATTCTATTCAAAACATATTTAACGGTCTAATGGTGTATATAGGATTGGTGCAACATATGATAGAATTAGGTATACACGATGTGGCTCAAATATTGAAACTTTAAATAGATCTATCAAAAATAAAAACTGACGAAAGAGAAATTTTACTCATTAGTATTTTATAGATGATTCTATAATACGGATTATAGGACTAAGTTCAGGACTTTTTGCATTTATTTGGAAAGTAGCTCATTTTTATAAAATACTTCATCTTCGTAAACATACCATTGTGTTATTTTAAGTAATCCTTCGTTTACTTAAATATTAGTTTTTTACATTTACTTCTCGTCTATGCATTAAGAACAGTAAAAACAAAAATAAACATTTCGGAGAAAATATATATTCTTCGCAAAATGGGGTATGACGATATTTCGATGATATTAGGGGTATTCAAACTGTCTACACGATATTTCAAGAAAAATGATAATAAAAGTCTTTTAAGATTTATTTTCAAAGATATAAACGTAGAAAAATATTATTTCTTGTAAAGTTGACAGAAATGTGCCTCTTTTTATAAAATAGATTCATCATACGCCGCTTTTAGGGAAACGCACGAAAACAAGGGATGAAATATTTACCACAGAATTGAAAATACACTAATGATCCAGCGAACCATTCTGTGGTTACAAGAAACCTCTTCCTTATATAATATTCTTTGATCATTCAGTTTCTTGTCATAATATTTTACGGAATAAATCAAGTGTTCATGCTTTTATACTGATAGAAACTTTATAGAAGAAAGATCTCTAATAAAAAAAATTTGTAGCTTGAGGTACTTAATAGATTGGAGTAGTTGAAAGTTAAGGTAAGGTAACCGGTTGAAGTAGGCAGTAGTTTCGTAGAATTATACAACAACAAATAGCAAGATTATAGAATATCACGTGCTTGATAGTTAAATGTACTAAGTAAAATTGGCTTGTTCAAAAAGTTACCAGTTCAATCAAGGACCTTTATTGACAAAGATATTAATCCTGAAATCCGAATACCTGGATTACTTCAATACCGCAAATCCTATTTCAATTGACAATCACATGGATGCTCACGGTCACGTATGTGTAGAAGAATCTTTGTAGACAGACGCATCGATTGCTACGAACAGCGTATGACCACGGGGAGGTCAAAATATTCATTTTCTTTCCGCCACCAAGCAAGGGGCCATCCCATCAACTCCGATTTTCTTCATTGGAGCTTTACTGCTCGCCGACATCGAGGTCATTAGAGATTTAAAATTCTGTACAGGTAGGGAAAATGCAGTTAGGCACTAAGGAGAGCCAACATGACTCCCCCCGCGTGTGGGACTCGCCGAATGACACAACTATTCCCACTAAAAACACCCCTGAAATACAATATGTACAAACATAGGAAGAGGGGAAAAGAAACAATAATTTTATAAATACATATATGTTGCATCCATCAGGCAGTTCAGACGTATCAATTGTGAGCTCCCTGTTAAACTCATTGTTATGTACTTTCTATACATATTAGTGTTTTTTATTTAAGTTTACTAGTTAATTTTAGTCTGTATCTGTGGATGTGAGCTGTAGTTACAACTTATAATAGCACTGATTTGGAAATAGTAACTATTGTAAAGTGTTTACGCCTTATAGTCTATAACGTAACCTAAAATGTCGTTGTGCGGAGTGTGCAACAAAACAGAAATAGGAACTTGACATAAAAATTTTGTTAAAGAGTACAAATGATCATATGAAATTACAAAAAAATGAATGAAACTACGGCTGAACTGAAGGAACAGAATGAGAAACAATACAGTATTTAGAGAAATTTATGAAACTGCTAAAATTGAAGTATGAAAAGATAAGATACTGCTTTTACAGGATAGGCTAGATGAACCGGAGCAGTTCTCTCGGAGGAACTGTGTAGAAATACAGGGAATTCCTGTTAAGAATAATAAAGTGATCCAAAACGGTTAAGGATGTGGGCAAAGCCTAGTGTATGGAAATTCACTTCTGAATGATAGATCCCTCTCACACTCTGGGGAAAAAGCCTAATTCCAGAGAACACTCCGGAATAATAGTAAAATTTGTAAGAAGAATAGATGCTGATGACATGCTGACCAAGAGAAGAGTTAAAAGGGACTTCTCCACCAGACACCTGAACCTGTCATCGGACAACCCAATACATGTGACCGAGTCACTAACCCCTTCTAGCAGAAGAATGCAGGACAAGGCGAGGGAAGAGAAGAGGAAGTAGGGTTACAAATTGCAATAGGTGCGTGGTGGGAAAATATTCTTAAAGAAAGAACATAATGGACTAGTCACAATTGAAAAAATTCCAAGCTGACCTCAGAAAAATTTAGGTACTTAAAAATTCATCTTAATTGGTATGTTTTCTTTATTTGTTATTACTTAATAAAAATAAGTAGATGTTAGAGGAGTAGAACTAACCGAACTTAAATAAATTATAAGAAAAATATTGATTTTCTAAATTAAAGTGATGGTATAATTTTTGTATGTCAAAATATTAGCAGTATGAGGGGA
Organism: Laupala kohalensis; assembly: GCA_002313205.1. Taxonomy (NCBI): domain Eukaryota; kingdom Metazoa; phylum Arthropoda; class Insecta; order Orthoptera; family Trigonidiidae; genus Laupala; species Laupala kohalensis. The sequence continues at coordinate 71,752 of NNCF01127097.1, read as the reverse complement.
AACTTTGATTTGTTCAGGCTGAATATTCTGCGTTACCGTATTTACCTAAAATAATAGTATTCTCAGAAATCTGGATTAAACATAATAAGATACAATTATATAAATTTCCAATTAATTTTCTACATGTTAAAACTAATTAACAATACAAAGCCGAGGGGAATAGCAAGGTACATGGCAGTATTAATGTAACTGAGCCAATGCCAGTGCATTTCAAATCAGCTAATGTAATAACGCTTACTGTAAAAGTATTGGGTTGTCAATTTAATTTAATTGCTATATATATAGAAGTTTTCAATATCTTAGTACTATGTTGTTGATTAACTCAAATCATATTTAGGTGAACCTAGTATTGGGTCATGTAAAAATATTATAATAATTGGAGGCATGAATATTAATATTGTAGACACCAGTTCTATGATTAGAGAGTATACATTCAATTGGGTTTGGAATGGAAATAAATCAATAATTAATAAGATAACTAGAGTCACTGAAAAATCAAAAAACTGTATTGACCATGTTCTTGTAAAAAATTTAATAAAAAGAATCGAGTGGTTGAAGTGGGAGTAGTTGACAGTCGTGTAAGGGATCACTATACGACGACTGTGATTATATGAGTAGATGCCTATCTTGAGCCGTCTCTCTCGGTCAAGGTTGCGCAGGATTATTACAGAATCAATAATGAACAGCTGATTTAAACCTTGGATAGACATAGATACATGTAAACGTATTAAAATTAGAAATAACCTATTAAAGACATTGAAGAAATATCCTCATGACGAGGAAAAAAGGAATCAGGAAAGGAATTATCGAAATAAATTACAAAATCATATATGTTCTTTAAAAATCATTATTATTCTTTAGCGATAACACTAAAAAGCGTGGAGAATTTTTAAGGATGTAACAGGTTTAGAAGAAATGCAATGACTGTATAATATCCTCAAAAGTATGACAGTAGAGCTCCCTTAAATGGTAGCTCGTGAATTTAATAATTACTTTTTGCCAATTGATGGGAAAGTGGGTAAAAATATAAAGAAACTAAGTTATTTTTATTCTATAAAGTATACAAGTTGTTTTAAAAAGCAATGTATTTCTCAGTCAATGTTTTTGTGACCTGCAACAGAGAGTGATCTTATAATTACAATTAATTCTTTAAGGCAGATCATTCACCAGAGCTTGATGGTATTGGTACAGCATGTGTAAAAGAAATTCATAATACGATATCTAGTGCTTTCCTTTAAATTGTAAATTTAAGTTTCGAAACGTGTAAATTCCCCAAAAAAGTTGAAAGAAGCTGTAGTTGTACCAATATATAAAGAGGATTTTAAAACTTCTTGTGGTTATAGACCAATATTTTTATTGGCTACATTTGCAAAATTATTTGAGAAAATTGTGAAACAAAAATTAATTAATTTCATGGCAGATACAAATTTTTTCAATTAAAATAAGGTTGGGTTCAGACAGGGAACCTGTAGAGAAAGCTTTACTTAAATTCATGCATAGAGTTGCTAATGGATTGAACAATAAGAAAAGGATTACAGAAAAAATTTTTAGATATTACTAAAGCCTTTGATAGAGTACATCACGAAATATTTCTTAACACGTTATGTGATATCCGAATAAGAGGGATTGTATATAATTGGTTTAAAAGTTACATAAAAGGGAGGAAGCAATGTGTTAGAGTTAATGATACAGATGGCCAATTTAGTGAAATAATGTTTATATATATATATATATATATATATATATATATATATATATATATATATATATATATATATATATATATNATATATATATATATATATATATATATATATATATATATATATATATATATATATATATATATATGATCTGTGAAGTGGAAAATTTTAAAGAAAGGTAACTTCATTTGCTGTCGGTACTGCTCTGTGCTATGTTGATTATTCGTGTGAAGACATCGAGGTAAAAATAAACTTTGACTTGCGGGCGTTTAAGTGGTGGTTTTTTTAAAATAATATGATAATGAATCCCGAAAAAACAAATATATTAAACTCTAGCTTAAAAGGGAAATATATATGTCTGAAGAATCAAATTATTTATAAATGCTTAGATTGCATTAGAAGTAATGATGTGTGAGATACAAAGTGTAGGTTAGTAATCGGGGTGGAATCTCTTAAATATTTGGGGTTAGAGTTAGACAAGCAATTAAATTGGAAAACAGATGTCAAAATTGAAACAGTAAATGAAAAATGCTGTGAGAATCGTTTACTTTTTGAGAAATATGTGCGATAATGATCTCTTAAGAATGCTGTATTTCTCTTTAGTTCATAGTACATTAGATCTTGCAACTTTATGTTGGGGGAACATATATCTCATATTTGAAATCAATAATAACATCACAGAAACATTTTATAAGAATAATAATGAAAATAAAAAAGACTGAATCAGCATATCCTTTATTTGTAGAATTGAAAAATTTGCCTCTCAGATACATGTATATAAAGTATTAAAAGAGTTTTACATGAGAAGCGAAAAATATAAATCTAATAATGAATCTAAGTTGAAATTGCGAAATGCAAAATAATTATTTGTGTCAAAACCATCAAACACTTTTTTGCCATAACTTTTTCATTTTAGCACCAAAAACGTATAATATGTGAGCTCCAGAAATTAAAGCTCAAAATTCATTTAAATATTTTTGATGGATCTTAAGAAATGGATTTTCACAACTGATAATATTGAAAATAAATTATTTAAAATTAATCTATGAAATTGTTATAAATGGGAAAAAGAAAGTTTTCTTATTAAAACTACATATTGTGGCAGAACGAATAATTAGGTTAATTAATAGATGCATGGCCCCACGTTGGGAAAGCCAAAATGTGGCAGAACGAAAAATTGGTTATTGATAATTGATATTGAATTTAAATTTTAAGCGCCTCGGCTAGCTTCTCTCAGGGTTCCACAATGTTGACGGGGTTCGATTTTTATCCGAAGGAAAGGACCATGCAGTGTTTCCACTTAAGGAAAACGCCAGACAAATAAATCCTCTAATTAAAAGACTATTTTTAATCACTAAGAACATCCCCTAAGTAATTTTCCCCCAAAAGACACAAATAGAAATCAATCATTTATAGACACTCTAATGCCAGAGTGGCGGCGTTCCCTCCAAAAAGACACAAATGAAAATCAAACACTAATGCCTAAGTGGCAACATTCCCACCAAAAGACACACATGAAGATCACTGGCTTTACCATTTACATTCAATAACTATCAATTTTATCAACATTTATCATAACAAAAAAATAAACATTCTCTGTTTTTTTACTCTATTCAAACTTAAGCTACAATTACACATTCATTTCTTGTAAACAAAGTTAAACACTGATTTTACTCCTAACTCTTTCTCATTAACAGTTTAATTGAACTTCTTCTTAGTTCCAATAGTTCACAGATTTTACTTGGCATACCTCTCTGAGCAACAGAGTTCAGTCATGGCACTAATTCAGTTCAAAGTTCTCGCTCAGACTGGTAGCTTATATCAAGCACTTAGTGACGCGCAAGCGCAATGCGACGTTGGCTTTCACATTCACCAGCGATCGCACAATACCTGACCAAGATGACGGACCATTGGAAAGCCGTAGAGGAGGATCCCCCACAGACGTCAGCACGGCTGCCCTCTCGGATTATCTGCGACCAGCGTCGATCAGCTTCAGCGTTTACCGCGTCCGTCCAGTTACAACCCAAAAAAACGCTCCGACAAACTTATCAAAAAAAGGCTCGAGTGATCTGCGCCGCATGAGCACGATTCGGAAACGTATGCTGACGCAATCTAAAAATCGAGTATGAGCTTCAACGAAACATAAGTCTCAGCTGACGAAAAACTTGTCAGAGCTGACGAGCATCTATCTAAATGCTGACGACAAATCTAAGTGAGCTCCGCTGAAAAACATCTATCAGCGATGAGAAATATAGATGCGCGCTGCGACGGAAAACATATGAGCGCTGACGAAAAACTTGTATCTCAAAGAAACAACTTCGATGTGAGCCGACGAAACATCTAAGTCAACGAAAAACATCTATCTGAGCGCGATCTGAGAAGCATCTGAGCGCGATCTGAGAAGCATCTGAGCGCGATCTGAGAAGCATCTGATCTGACGAAAAACATGTATCTGCTCCGATGAAAACTATATGAGCTGCGTGAGCATCTATCTGCGACGAAAAACTTCTATGTGAGCTGCGTGAGCATCTTTTTCTGCGACGAAAAACTTCTATGTGAGGACGAAATTTAAATTGCTCTGCCTTAAATGGGGTCTATCCGTACTCTCTCCCAAAAATCTTCAAAATTTTGAATCCCACGTGATCGAAAACTCCCAATGACGAAATGATTCCCCCTTCTTACGCCTAGACTCTCATTGGAAAATTTTTAAAGGGCTTCAACTGCTTTCTGGCGTTTTCTCAACGACGTTTTACTTTCAACGATTTTTCACGCAAGTTCGTACTTGTTTTTACCCTGCGCACATCTAAGGTTTATTAAGTCGGGTTGGGCCTCCTTCCCCACCCCTTGCTAGCTTGCGATTTCTAAAAACGTCATAAATTTCTCTTGATGCCAAAGGACGACGCCGACACCCTCGCCGCGCCCGGGTGCGACCGCCGGCACCCTGTTGGCCTCCAACGGTCATCCTTTTAAATTTCTAGGCTCTTTCTTTCCTTTAAACTTCATAATTTCGTAACATGGATGATTAAATTGATAATTAATTCGTGAATTATTCAAAACTCACAATATTGATACATATTTTTAAGTATTAATATCTTTAGGTATAGGAACAACATGTGTATACAATTGTAAATATAATTAAAATAGTGTTGTCAGATATATACTTAAATACTGAGAAGATATGTTAATGAGCAATTATTTTTAAAATAGTATATTAGAAGATGAGAGTTCATTTAGGGACAAGATTTATATTTTTTTTAATCAAAACTGTCATGTCTATGAAATATCTCCAAAAAGGCTTTTCCTTCGAGATAAACTCTTCATTTCTCTTCATTTGTCAGAAAATTTGTAAATTGTATTAAAGAAAATGGATATAAAACACCTTTTTTTTACAATATAAAACCAATAAAAACCAAATACAAAGAAAGATGCAAATTTTGAGAGAGAAAAATGTAAATTTTAAGAAAAGAGAAATGAATATAAATCCAAATCCTCCCAAGAAATTGCGAGGGATGCACCTATTTGTTTATAAATTTAAATAATACAATACAGTCATTATCTCATACGAACAAGACTTCTATACAGACGAAGAAGACAAGTGCGGTCTGCAGCCCATGAAGATGCGATGAGGCTGCAAAGGAGGTGTAAGGTAGAATTACAACGGGAATGTAGTTTTTGGATGTGATTACGCCAAATTACGATGTGGTCGAATGCGAGACCCAGGAATTTGAAGGAGTTAACGCAAGGAAGACGTTCACCCCCCAAGAAAAAGATCTGGAACATTGTGGGCTTTGCATGTCATACAGAAATGTATACAGCATGTCTTGGATACCGAAAAGCAAAAGCCGATCGAAGAGCTCCACTGGTTTAAAACCAATTGCAATTGACTCTCGATGACAGAGATTCTTCCGTACGTCCAGGTAGGATTCCGTACCTCCAGGTAGTATCATTAGCTTTTTCCAGGTCAAAAAAGATGTCCACAATGTGTTATCTCAATACAAACGTTAATGAGATAGTGGATGAGAACGCAACAAGGTGGTTCAATGTTGCCCGCAAGAAGGATTGAACTATCAAGTGTCGACTAATTACGGTTTGAGTCAATCATTGTAAAAACCCAAACAGCGGCGAGGGTTGGTAGTTACCGGATCCACCGCTTTCAGAGCAGCGATCACTAAGAGCTACCAACTAGCGTATATATTCCTTTTTTATAGCAAAAAAAATTAACAATGCTAGTGATGTTGAATTACTCATTCTCCGTTAACAAAAATTGTTCTGACACGTATAGAAATGTTGTAAAATAACATCTTGACACGATTTATCTAATGCTAAAACGACTCTTACTCAAAAAGAGAAAATCTTGCTTTACACGGTCCATTTTATTACTGCCTTATGGCATACAAACAAGACTGTATGAAGATTGCATTAACATTTTCAAACATTCTCTACTTTTTAGAGAGTCTCGTTTAAATTCAGTTGTACACTCCACGCGGCATTTCTGCAAACTAATTCCCTCGAATCAGTTGCGCAGTTATAATGTTATACGTAGTTGTATTATTATCTGATGAGGTACTTTCTGGTAGTTTAACTTCAGAAATCAATCATAAGGAACAAATACTGGAATAATTTAATCTTTCGTTTATGAATATAGTTTTCAATAAGGTTCAAAGAATTAGTACCCTAGTTAAGGTCAGTTGTTGGTACGTTCCCCACGGCGTTGAGTGACAACACATAACAACAGCACCGCTAATGTGGATATCATGCCTTTATACTCAAAGAATTAATTATTTTTTTGCACTGTTGTATTTTTACGAAAAATTGATGTTTTGTAAACGCTTTTATTGATTAGAAAAGATAATTTTTGAATAATTTTGAAGATTTCAAATAATATAGTAGCGAATCTGAAGATGATGTCACAGTAGCATCGAAACGTTCGCCGTGTATTAGTAAATACTAATATAGTATTACATTAAATAATATTTGTCTCTAATAATATTCGCACAGTAGTGTAGTTCAAGTAAAAAGCTTAAAATAATTTACTCCCATCCGTTGCTCTATACTTATTTAGTTGAAGGTCGTCAAAACGAAGATTTGGGGAAAACTTTGTTAGCAAAAAACACAAAACAAATACTTATTCCACGCACTGTGATCACCATATTAAGAAAGGTGTTACAATCTCAACATTCTACAGTACTGACGCATGTCAGAGATATGGAACACATTAGGAACTAAAGGATAATTTTAGCCACAATACTCCGCTCTTCCATATTATACGCAAAAGAATTCTTTCGATATTATTTATTTTCATACCCATTCAAAAGAACTAGTCACATCACAAGCATTATTCCACAATTTTCCGTCGAATAGTGAAAGTAAAATTGGTGCAACATTAGAGGGATTAGGTATGCACGATGTGCGAAAAATATTGAAACTCTCCATTGATCCATCCAAAATAAAAACTGACGAGAGAGAAATTTTGATTTTTTGGCATTTTAAAGAGGCGCTTTTAATATGGATATAAGCATTAGTCACATTAATGACCTCAAACACTATTTCTTGCAAATGCCGCATGGATTGTTACCGCAAATATTTTTACGCCACATAAAACTGGTATAACTAATGCACAGTTCATGCACTATTACAGTGTCCTCATTGATGGTTTAAGTCAGTATCCACTGAGGTACTACGGGATCACTTTCCGGCGAAGCCAGATTCAATATGGAGCACTCACTTTTCATTGTCCCAGTACATTGAGCTGGTACTTCTGAAAAGCGAATTCCTTTTCTTTTATCCACGTCCTAGTTCTTCCAATATCACTACTTTTTACTATTACTAACGAATCGGACTAAAGAAACCTCAACGTGGTAGAAGTTGTTCGTAAACACACCTATTAACAATAGCCCCTACCCCACACTTTGTAACTTCTAGCACCCCATGTAGAAACGTTTCAATCGAACGCTAGGTTTATAAATTTAACATTTTATTTTCCCGCGCAATTTTTGTTCTCTATAGTTGCATCATTGTTCCATCAGTCGAGCGATATATAGATCAAGTTTATTTTAGGATAAATAAATAATAAAAAATTTGTTATTAACTGTCTATGTCTACAGTTATAAATTTAATTCAGCGATTCATATTCTATTCTTCAAAACACAAACTTAAAGGAATCAAAAAGGGTGTATCAATGTTGTTTCATTTTGCCCAAGTATAACGTCCAAACTGTTGGGTAGATTGGGCCTCCGCCGGCTGGTACTATATTTGAGACTATATATGCTTCAATTAGAATGTTTTCATTTTTCCGAAGTGCAAAGGTGAGACAGGCGCAATTTCATGGTATGTTGTATGAACAAAAATGTTGGGGTTAGATTGGGTATTTCAGTTAAGGAAGTAGTATAATGATATTTTCCTCCACTACATGTTTAAAGCGGACATCCGCTGGGCGTAATGTCTTGCATTGTAAGATAAGGAAAATTTTAAGGAAATGATGTGAGATCCAGAGGGTTCATCTGAAACCTCAATGATCTTCACTCCGTAAGATCCAAGAAGAATTTCGCTTCTTTTGCTGAAGGACGAATACCCAGCTTCTACACGTAAGCATTCTATGTCGATGCGGTCGAATGTGAAACCTAGGAATTCTTAAGGAGACAATGAAAGGCAGACATTCGCCCCCAAGAAAAAGATCTGGAACACTGTGGGCTTTGTATAACCCACAGAAATGAATACATCATGTCTTGGATACCGAATAGCAAAAGCCGATCGACAAGCTCCACTCGTGTAAACAGTTTAAAACCAATAGCAATAACCTCTCGATGACAGAGATACTTCTAGGCGAACAATAGATGCCGAAATCGCCAACGAAGAGAGACGCACGTACCGTTTCACGAACAAGTAACGCAATATTATTTATGGTCATATCAAAAAGGGTGACGCTCATCATTGAGCACTATGGGACACCGTTTTCCAAAGGGTGATTTGATGACAAACAAGTACTCAGACGAACAAGGAAAGACCGTTCAGAGATGAAGCAGGAACAGAGGAGACAACTTCGGAATCCCCACGAGAGCAATATGCATAGGATTCCGTATCTCCAAATTGTATCATTAGCTTTTTCCAGGTCAAAAAAGATGTCCACAATGTGTTCTTTCAATACAAACGTTAATGAGATAGTGGATGACAACGCAGCAAGGTGGACCAATGATGCCCGCAAGAAGAATAGAACTATCGAGTTTCGACTATTCGGTGTGAGTCAATCATTGTAGAACCCAAACAATGGCGAGGGTTGGTAGTTACCGGATCCACCGCTTTCAGCGCAGGGATCAGTGATCAGCGTAACAGCCACCAACTAACGTATATATTCCATTTTTATAGCAAGAAAATGTTTAACATTGCTTGTGATGTTGAATTACTTACACTCCGTTAACAAAAATTGTCCTGACTCGTATAGGGATGTTGTAAAATCACATCTTGACACGATTTGTCTAATGCTAAAGATCGATTACCAAAGAGGCCTTTACTCGAGAACAGAAATTCTTGCTTTACACTGTCCATTTTCATACAGTTTTATGACATACAAACCAGACTGTATGCAGATTGCATTAACATTTTCAAACATTCTCCACTCTTTAGAAAGTGTCGCTTGAATTAATTAGTACACTCCTAGAGGCATTTCTGCAAACTAATTCCCTAGAATCAGTTGAACAGTTAAAATATTATACGTAGTTGTATTATTTTCTAATGAGGAGTATTCTAGTAGTTTAACTTCAGAAATCAATCATAGGGGACAAACACTGGAACAATTTAACCTTTCGTTGGTCAATAAATTTGTCAAAAAAATCAGAGATATAGTACCACAGTTAAGATAAGTTGTTTGTACGTTCCCCGTGGCGTTGAGAGGCAATTCATAACAACAAAACCTCTAAATGTTATCATGCCTTTATACTCAAAGTGTTGTTAACATACCTGTATGAATAAGGCTCTAGACAGAATTAATTAATTTTACTGTTTTATTTTTAAGACAAATTGATGTTTTTGTATATGCTTTTAAGGATTAGAAAAGAGATTTTTTTTATAATTTTGAGAATTTCAAATAATAAAGCAGCGAATCTGAAGATGATGCCAAAGTAGCATCGAAACGTTGGCCGTGTATTAGTAAATACTAATATAGTATTACATTAAAAAATATTTGTCTATAACAATATTCGCAGAGTAGTGTCGTTGAAGTAAAAAGCTTAAAATAATTTACTCCCATCCGTTGCTCTATACTTATTTATTTGATCGTCGTCAAAACGATGATTTCGGGAAAGTTTTGTTAGCAAAAGCCACAAAACAAATACTTATTCCACGCACTGTGATCACCATATTAATAAAGGTGTTACAATCTCAACATTCTACAGTACTGACGCATGTCAGAGATATGGAACACATTAAGAATATAAAAGATAATTTTAGCCACAATACTCCGCTCTTCCATATTATACGCGAAAGAATTCTTTCGATATTATTTATTTTCATTCTCATTCAAAAGAATTAGTCACATCACAAACATTATTCCACAATTTTCCGTCAAATAGTGGAAGTAAGATTGGTGCAACATTTGAGGGATTAAATATGCACGAAGTGCGAAAAATATTGAAACTGTCAAATGATCCATTCAAAATAAAAACTGACGAGAGAGAAATTTTGACTCTTTGGCATTTTAAAGATGCGCTTTTAATATGGATATAAGCATTAGTCTCCTTGATCACCTCAAACACTAATTCTTGCAAATACCGCATGGATTGTTACCGCAAATATTTTTACGACACATAAAACTGGTATAACTAATGTACAGTTCAAGCACTGTTATAGTGTCGTCATTGATGGTTTAAGTCACTATCTCCATTCTTGCCTTCCACTGAGATACAACGGGATAACTTGCCCACGACGCCAGATTCAATATGGAGCTCTCACACTTCAATGTACTAATACTTTGATCTATGACTTCTGAAAATTTCCATTCTTTTATCCACTTCCTAGTTCTTCCAATATTACTACTTTTTACTATTACTAACGAATCGGACTAACAAAAACCTCAACGTGGTACAAGTTGTTCGTAAACACACCTATTAAAAATAGACCCTACCCAACACTTTGTAACTTCTAGCACCCCATGTAGAAAAGCTTCAATAGAACCCTACATTTATACACTCTCTATTATAAAGGAATATAAATTTAACATTTTAATTTCTCGCGCAATTTAAATTCTCTATAATTTCATCAATGTTCCATCAGTCGATCGATTGATCCATCCATTGATTCATCCAAAATAAAAACTGACGAGAGAGAAATTTTGATTTTTTGGCATTTTAAAGAGGCGCTTTTAATATGGATATAAGCATTAGTCACATTAATGACCTCAAACACTATTTCTTGCAAATACCGCATGGATTGTTACCGCAAATATTTTTACGCCACATAAAACTGGTATAACTAATGCACAGTTCATGCAATGATACAGTGTCCTCATTGATGGTTTAAGTCAGTATCCACTGAGGTACTACGGGATCACTTTCCGGCGAAGCCAGATTCAATATGGAGCACTCACTTTTCAATGTCCCAGTACATTGAGCTGGTACTTCTGAAAAGCGAATTCCTTTTCTTTTATCCACTTCCTAGTTCTTCCAATATCACTACTTTAATCTATTACTAACGAATCGGACTAAAGAAACCTCAACGTGGTAGAAGTTGTTCGTAAACACACCTATTAACAATAGCCCCTACCCCACACTTTGTAACTTCTAGCACCCCATGTAGAAAAGTTTCAATCGAACGCTACAATTATACACACAATAATATAAAGGTTTATAAATTTAACATTTAATTTCCTGCGCAATTTTTGTTCTCTATAGTTGCATCATTGTTCCATCAGTCGAGCGATATATAGATCAAGTTTATTTTAGGATAAATAAATAATAAAAAAATTGTTATTAACTGTCTATGTCTACAGCTATAAATTTAATTCAGCGATTCATATTCTATTCTTCAAAACACAAACTTAACTACGATGTACTTATTGACTTTCCTTTGTTTTCACCACCTTGCTTGAATCCGCGTCATTACAAGGTGCTTTTCCTTTATCTTGCTCTCGTATTACCTGTCAGAATCTTTTGATATCATTTATAATTATTCTTTCATTATTTTCATTTTTCTTGCTTCTGTTACATAGTTGAAAATGCAACTAATCTTCTATTGTTTGGATATATTTCTCTGATCTCTCAGTCCTCATCTAATTAGTTTTATCCTAAACAGTCCCTTTTACATACTGTTTTGTGCGGTACCCATTATGCTGGAAGTATATAGCATACTATTAACTATATTAGTATTAAATGTTCCTAGTCAATTTAAACGCGTTTTATATTGCATATTGCGAATTTAAAATTGTGCCTACCTCTGTTTTTTTTCTCTTTTAAGGTGTCTTCTGGTTAGATTAACTTCAGAAATTAATCATAGAGAACGAAAAACATTATTAAATACCATTCGTACATCAACACAGTAGTTTACATATCCAAAGAATAGGAAGCCCAGTTCAAGTTAGTTGTTTGTTGCGCTCCCCATTGCGTTGAGACAAAACTCATACTAAAACCATTTGTCGTCCAACACCGAGTAAAACGCTTATTTTGGAACGACAATTTTCTGTGCGTGCAGATGCCGTCAAGCGTTTCATGTCAATCATTTTACATCCATTTCTTGTACAGTAATCAAACACAATTAGTGAGTGAAACTGACAGAATAAAGCGCGAGAGTCAATTAGTATAAGTCGTACTGTGAAATAGATCAAGCGTAAAATTTTTCCAGCATTTTGATATAAGAAATCCCCTTCTACTGTTAAAGGAAAAAAAGTCACTCAAACAGAATAAAACTGGAAATTATGAGAAAAATGAATAATATCCTTGGTGTGGTAATATATATTATCTTTCTATGTCTTATATAATTATTAAAAACATATTAACAAAAATGTGCAGAAAATATCGATGACAGCACCCCAGTCATGGGGATCTCATGAGACTTGAGGACCCGAAGGCCCTGAAAGCTTCTCAGGGAGTATATTTAGGACCTGTGGTAAAGACCCTCAATGGTCGAAATTTTCATTCTACTAAAACTTAAATATATGAAATGAAAAGCGGTTTAATTATTCTCCAAATTGCATGTGAGTAATAAAACAGATTAAAGAAAAGAGGCGATTATAAAATGTAAATTGAAAAGAAAAAATAATGGAATATTTTCCTTAATTTTTTAAAAACAAATACTTTTTTAGTACGTAGGCTTCTCTTGGCAAAACATATTACTTTATTTTTCCAAATAACGAAAAACCATGTTATCAATTTATTGTCAGAAAAGCCGTACAAACTATGTGTGACTACGTGAGGGACAATATACAAATTTACTCTCCGGAAGCAAGCAAAGGACCATCCCTTCAGTTTCGATCAATAGTAGTTTATAATGGCAGTATATACTAGTATAATAGAAAATCTATTGTAGTTCATAATTGACATAAAAATGAAAAATTTAAAAGAAACAATCATTGCTTTTAAGTTTTATTGAAAATATGTGTTTCTAACCCCTACAAATGTATCAAATTTTTTATTAAATTCCTCGAAAAATTGTCAAATATTTTCTACATTGATGACAAATTTATGGGGCTGGGCAAAACTTTTGCGAGAGGGGGGGGACTGAAAATGGTTTTTCCATTGTCCTCTACTACATGTTGATTTTGACTTTAAAATTCATATCGTCAAATAGCTACTTCTACTTCAGCTGATAAATATAACCTATGAACCGTTTGTATAATAGAAGAAATACAAACAATAACTTAATATATTAATGAGATTTACATTGATTTTTTAATAAAGTCTAATAATTTAAATTTTCTAAATGTCTTTAATATTTTTAAAAATTAAATATTTAAAGAATAAGTGAATAAAATAATAATATATGTTCCCTAATTTTAATATTGTAGTCAATATTTTTGCCACTTCCCCCCCTCCCAGACAAATTTACACTCAATCGCTGCAATTGCAGTGTAATAATTTATTTCAGTCCCCTAGAACAAAGTCTCCACTCGCACCTTTGGTCCGTCGCGATGAATGTCGTTGATTGTGAGGTAAATTATTTTTTGTGTCACGTTGCTAAATTTAAAAAACAACGCAATTTTATTTTAATGTTATTAATGATAAAGTTGTTCATAATGAAAAATATAAAAATGTAAATATTATTTCTAGCTTGGTGTTTCTAATATAAAGACAAGAATGTGATTATATAAATTATCGATAAAAGTGTGAAACTAAAAAAAAGGATGAATATAAAGCACTTATATTTTATCTTCCATTAATAACTGAATACCTACTTAGAATTAAAATGTAAGAAATGGACAAATATTCTATAAAAATCCCTTTTTCCATCTGTTATATTAAAATATGTTTTACTTCCCGAACAACCAAGATAATTTCCAATTTTTATAATTAATTTTTTAATGTAGAAATGCATTAAACAATTTTGTAATATTAAATTACTTAAATTTTTCGTCCAACACCGTGTAATCTGCTTATTTTGGAACGGCAATTTTCTGTGCGTGAAGATGCCATCAAGTGTGATGTCAACCATTTCATATCCATTTCTTGTACAGTAATCGAACACAATTAGTGAGTGAAACTGACAGAATAAAGCGCGAGAGTCAATTAGTATAAGTCGTACTGTGAAATAGATCAAGCGTAAAATTTTTCGAGCATTTTGTTATAAGAAATCCCCTTCTACTTTTAAAGGAAAAAAAGTCACTCAAACAGAATAAAACTGGAAATTACGAGAAAAATGTATAATATCCTTAGTGTGGTAATATATATTATCTTTCTATGTCTTATATAATTATTAAAAACATATTAACAAAAATGTGCAGAAAATATCAATGACAGCACCGCAGTCATGAGGATCTCATGAGACTAAACGACCCGAAGGCCCTGAAAGCTTCTCAGGGAGTATATTTGTGTCCTCTGGTAAAGAATCTCAGAAGTCCACATTTTCATTTCATTAAAACGTAAATGTATGAAATGAAAAGCTATTTGTTTCTTGCGCTCCCCGTGGCGTTGACACTACTCATGCAAACAGCATTTTGTGTCCAATACCGTGAAGAAAGCTTCTATCGAAACCTCAAATTTCATGCAAGCCGATGACAACAAGCGTGACGATATCTACATTATATTCATTCCTTGACAACAATTGGAAATTATCTGTAAATTAAACTATGTGCAGCGAGTAATCGAGTCACTTTGTTCAAGTCGTTTGCGAGCTCGGTCCTCTTTGGTTCTATCCTTTGTGAAGCATAATATTAATAACAAAGTTCGAAATAATATCATTAAAATAGAATAAGTCGCTCTACAGCGGTTTTCAAACTGTATATTTATATTTCAACGAATAATTTTTGGTTCGATAAAGAAGAGGAAAATGAGACCTACATTAAGCTTTAATATAATATGCTTCTTAATGATGTCATCAAAGTTTAGACTGCTTAAGTCATTCACGCTCCACTCCCATTCACTGAACGACAATTGTTCAATACCGAAAGCAACCAAAGACCCACTAACAAAAAAACTTGACATGGGGTGTATGTTTCGAAAATCAACGAAGTGGCCAATGTAAGGACCAAATCACAGAATGTTGCACGAAATAGTGTCTTATGTGTAATCTTATTTTGATGTGTTTCGTGGATCAAAAGATGACGTTCTTGACAACGTAACCCAAATCCCAAACATACGTTATACTGAAATCTATTTACCGTAACAGAGTCGATAAAAAAACAATTCTTATCTCTTAAATTAATTCATTGTCGTTGATATTGGCATAATGGTACCGAAGAGAAATGTTCAATACCGAAGTGTGCTGAACTCTTTCTCATCCGTTACATGGCAGGCGATTGAACCAAGTTTCCTTATTTTCACTGTTGTTTTCTTCTTCGTTCTTTTACACGAATTTTCACAATCTTGTTCCGAAGTTGTTCGTCATTTCGTCACAGGTGGGTTCAATTCTCGCCAGAAGCGATTAAATATTTGGTTGAGCATCTTCAGTATTATAGTGACATGTGCATTCGGCGCCCCATACTTATGTTCCCAGACGAACCTTGGAAAGGTAAGTGAGCGTAAGATAAGCGAGAATCCCATTGAGTAGCTGCCACAGAGGCAGTAATATTATATATTAAGAAAGTGAATTAAAAATATATTTATGTTTATAATATGTTAATAAAAGTTTTAAAAAGTATTTAAATATTAGATTAGTACAATATTAGTTATTATGTATGTAGAAATATAAAGTAAATACTCTTCTTGTCTAGCACTAATATAAATTATAATGGGTAAATTAGAGTGGAAAAAGGTTACTTCTGTGATGTTTCTGAGAAAACAAGTTTTGTCTTGTGGTATGTAAACCAAATATGTTTCACATTTCGAAAAACAAAGTTATTTCAAAATTTCAATGATAATAATATTTTCTAATGTAGAAATATATTACGTAAAATTGGAATATTGTAATATTTTCATGAAAATAGTTGTCCATAAAGTGTAGAATATTGTTTATTTTATATAATAGCAGTCAAAGGAGAAAGGAAAATACATATATACGTTCTCGTCGACCAACGCAATCAGTATAAAACCCAATAAAGCCCCATATCAACTTGGCCCACGTAGCTACTTCCCCCACCCTTTGGACACAAACCAAGAATTTGGAAAACATACAAACTAAAGTAAAATATATAGAATACAAATACAAACTCAATCACGCATACTTTTCTCAAACCAATAAAAACCAATTATAACCTTGTAGCCAATCTTGCATCTTGTCATAAAATAATATTAAACCTATAGCACAATTAGAAGCTTGTTTTACTGTTCCATCGCATAAAAACTTTCTTTCCTTGTAATTAGAACTAATCATATACTGGATGATAATCAGTACAAAATTGGATTTCCATTTACACAACCATAAGAGTTTCATGTTCATTAGAGAATATTCCAGTTCTCATGGGATCAAAGTAATGTGAGAGACGTCTGTTGGTGGAAGAAAGTTTGCAAACATTATTTCGGACAAAACCAAGTGACCGAAGTGTCAGACCTTTACTGCTATTAACACATCGAAAGGTATTGTTAAAATTATAAATAGTATAAAATTCGATACTCTAGGCTATTCGGTTTTAATTAATCATTGTAAAGAACAAACGGTGGCGAGGGTTAGTAGTTCGCGGTTCCACCTCTCACAACGCAGTCATACATTATGTGCAACCAACAATCTTACATTAATTTTTAATAACCCTAAAAAAGCCAGTTAAGCATTTCTTGGAACGTTGCATTACCCAAATTGCGTTGACAATTGTACTCTGATACTATAACACCTTGGTAAGATGACACGTTGATACTATGTAGTCCTATAACATCTTGCAACAATTTGTCTGGTGCCTCAACTGTTAATGCTGTCATTACACTCGGAAGGTAATACATCACACACATTTCGTGTACAGCAATTTGGTCGCTAAATGTCTGTAAGATTAACCGTGAAAAACGAGTTCGCGAGATAATTTGTACCAATCGTTCTAACAAATAGAGCACACATGATAATTTCCATACAACCTTTTACCAGTCTTCACTGTATCACACCAAACAATACATAAAATGGACAATGTAAAGAAGTCTTCTTCAGTTCTATCCTCTGTAATGGATAATATAAATAACAACGTATGAAATAATATTTTAAACACCAAATACGTCGCTTTAAAGTGCCTTATTTCTAACCAGTTTCTGATATTTCAGGCAAGTCATTTTTGGTTTCAAGACAGGAAAAATGAGACCTACATTAAGCATTGTTATAGCAAGCTACGTAATGATGTTTTCGTGGGTGGATGGTTCCATTCTGTCCCGCGCTATTTCACATTCACTGTATGAAATCTGTTCAACGCAGAATCGGACCAAAGACCCAACGAAAGTTGGGATAGTGAGAACGTATTCTCATTCTACTCCTTGGGTACCGTTTGGACCGAATCAAAGAATATTGCTCAACTTAGTATCTTATGTTGGAACACAATTTGATGTGTTTCTTATATCAGAAGATGACATTATTGGCAATGAATCCAAACTTCAAAACATTCGACAAGCTAAAATCGATATTTATAGCGACTATGTTGCGTCATTATATACTAATGATTTCGAAAACTTATATACATTCATAGTCGCTGATATTGGCATAATGGTACCGAGGAGAAATATACATCGTGGCAGTGTGCTGAACTCCTTTTCATCCGCTACATGGCTGGCGATTGGATCAACTTTACTTATTTTAGCCCTTGTTTTCTTCTTCGTTCTGAAACACAAATTTCCGGAATCTTTTACTGAAGTTGTTCGCACTTTCATCACAGGAGGATTTGATACTCGCCAGAGGCGATTGAAGATTTGGTTGAGCATCTTCAGTATTGTAATCACGAGTGCATTCAGCGGCCAATACTTCAGTTCCCAGACACACATTCAAAAGGAGGTGCAAATGGAAACGCTAGATGAAGTCATTGCTCAATCGAAATTAATTTACACCCATCCGCTGTATTATAATTATTTATTTGAAAAGGGGAGAAAAGATGAAATCGAAAAAACTATGTTATCAAAAATAGCAAAACAAATGTTTGATCTATCCACCATGAAGACTATATTAGAAAAAGTGTTAGAATCTCAAGATTCTGCAATAATGCTAGATGTCGTCTTACTGGAACATGTCAAGAATCTAAAGGAATTTTCTAGGCACAATACGCCACTCTTCCATATTATACGTGAAAGATTTCTTTCTCCAATATATAATATTATGCCGATTCGAAAGAATTTTTCACAAAACAAGCATTATTCCACTGTTTTTCATCGAATACAGGACGCAGGAATAGAACAACATTTGATGGAATTAGGTTTGTACGATGTTCAACAAATATTGGAATTGTCCATAGATCCATCGAAAATAAATACGGACGAAAGAGAAATTTTGACTCTTTGGCATTTTAAAGAGGCGTTAATAATATGGCTTATAGGTCTAAGCGCAGGGCTTTTTACTTTTATTTTGGAAGTATCTCGCTTTTATGTAAAACGTAATTTTCATAAGTAAAATAGTGTTTTATGTGAGTAAAAAAATGATGAAATATAATCAGATCTTTACATATTCTGATCTTACAACTACACCACTGTATCCTGATGTGTTGAATCCGAATCTAAAACCGGAAATTGTCCATCACAACCCTTTTCCTTTAAAATGACGAAAAATTAAAGACGGAAAATTACGGAATATCTTGCTTTCAGAGTTTTCAGTCTCACTCTCTGAAAGCAAGATTTTCCGTAATTTTTCGTCTTTACAAGAGGGTTTTCGTGATTTTAAAAACAATGGATGATGATAGAGCAAATCTGGCTGCAGATTCCAATTAAGAGAGTTAGAATATATACTAGTAAATAGGTTTAGGTTTTGGTTAAGACAACTTATTTTGTTTTGTTATCTTTATAAATTGTGTTTAGTAGATATAATGATTAAAAATGTTCGCTATTATCAGAGACCACGAGAAAATATATTGTTCTTTTTTAATAATAATAATAATAAATTTATTGTCAAAAAACAGTACAAACTGCGTATGACCACGTGGAGGGAAAAAAAAAAACTAATTTACTATACTTTTTAAGGATCATGATAATAAATCCTACCTAAGCAATTCCTTTAGTATGTATTTTTTGTTTAAAATTTAACAGAAAAAATTGTGTATTTTGATAAAATAGATTTTAAATACACCGTATTTTTAAACTCATTAAAACCTTGAATTAGACATTCACTATCGGATTGAAAATACGCTAAAGAAACTGTGTAAATGTATTAGGTCTTGCAGAAAATATTTCCTGCTTCTTTATTCTTTGTTTAGTTTCTTTCTTTTCTTGAACGTCTTACGGAGAACGTCAACAGTAAAACAAACTATAAAATTAAAAACTTGATATACGTAAGAGATCTAAAAAAACAGTTGTTTGTAAAAATTGATAGATTGTAACAGATAAAGGTTTACAGATATCCGTGTAATCTATTAAGTAGTTTCGAAGGAATACGTAACAAGTAAGAGAACAAGATTCAACAGACGTTTAATGTACGTTCCACATCAACACCATAAATTCACCAATACAGATGAACTTCGTTTTCAGAAAATAAAAATGGAAAATTGAAAATATTTTTTGCTCGAAAAATCTCAATATTCATTGCAAGCTAAAACACGAATATTCATGTGCACGTATTAGTAGACATATGATTTAGGCGCTTAACATAATTTTAAATGTCTAGTACTTGTATGTTAAATGTAATAAATAAAATTGATATGTTCCAAAATTTACGAGTTCAATTGTATAACATTTGTCGAACAATAATTTAATCCTGAAATTCATATTCCTTGATGACCTAAAACCCTATTACATATCTCTACCGCATGATTAAATATTTAGTGTAGAAGATGTTTAGTCTTATAGATAACAGTTTAAAACAAAACAAAAATGTGAAGAGCTAAGTGAATTAGAATTCGGAGAGATTTTTACATACTTTCTTCCTAGTGGGCAGTTACCTAACCACTGCGCCACCGTGCCCGTGGATAAATATGTCACTAGAAGTAATTTGGAATTGGGATTACACCAATTCCATACGATATCTTGCAATTATACTCAAATTTTTAAAAAATTATATTTTATCACAGTATTACGCAAACGTTTTTTACAGAAATTCTAATATCTTTCAAATTGTCTATGATGACCTTGCAAGATAACGAATTTCGAGATGTCGTTTAAATATAGAGAATGGTAAAGTTTATTGAAGTCAAGAATTCACAGAATATTTTTGTTATAAAAGTCCAAAATGTGTAATAAAAAGATACAAAATATTTCTTTAATAGCGGTGTAAGGAAACATTTTCTCTCGTTACGATTTACCAGGGATACGATGCCTTCTATTAGTCTGCGAAATATTGGAGCCGTTTCAAGTAGACCTACGATTGGTCAAACGATACTTCCCCTGTCGAAGGGGAAGGAGAAGGAGAGAGGCGTTGCAAACTCAACAGATCCAAAACTGGTCAGAACGTGGGACTTAGAAAGATAAATGCCAACTTTGTTGTCAGTAGTGTACATGGCAGTATTAAGGTATACGAGCCAAAGCTAGTATATTTTAAAGTAGCTGATGTAATAATACTCACTGTAAAAGTATTGGGCTGTCAATTTAAATTAATTGCTATTAATAGAAGGCATCAACGACTTAGTAATATGTTGTTGATTAACTCAAATTGTATTTAGCCGAACCCAGTATTAAATCATATAAAAAAATTATAATATTTCGAAACTTGAATATTAATATTTTAGATACCAGTTCTATGATTGATGAGTATAAATTTAATTTGATTTGGAATGGAATTAAATTACAAATTAATAATCTAATTACAGTCACTGAAAAGCCAAAAACCTGTATTGACCATGAACTTTTATTAAAAAATTTAATAAAAAGAATCGAGCGGTTGAAGTTGGATTAGTTGACAGTTGTGTAACGGATCACTATATGGCAGCTGTGATTATACGAGTAGATGCCTATCTTGAGCCGTCTGACTCCGTCAAGATTGCGCTGAATTATTACAGAATCAATAATGAACAGCTGATTCATCGTCTAGACTTAACGGACGAGCAATATTTACAATCAAAAGAATGCCTCGAATGCTTTTCGGTTGAATTTTTTTTTTATATAATAAATTCCTTATTGCAGAATTCTAGGAATGTCAAAAAGAGCAAAAAATCAGGAATGGTTAAATTGAAACCTTGGATAGACTTAGTTACATGTACTCGTATTAAAATTAGAAAAAAACCTATTAAAGACATTAAAAAAATGCTATATGACGAGGAAAAAAAGATTCAGAAAAAAGATTATCGAAAAAAGTTACAAAGTGATATACGTATTATACAAAAATATTATTATTATTCTGAACGTTTTTGTATAGCGATAACACTAAAAAGCATGGGGAATTATTAAGAATGTAACAGGTTTTGAAGAAACTCAATGACTTTATAATATCTTTAGAAGTAAGACAGTATAGCTCCGTCAAATCATTGTTAATAAACTTAATAATTACATTTTGGCAATTGATGGGAAAGTGAGTAAAAATATAAACCAAGTTATTTTTATTCTATGGAATATACAAATTGTTTTAGATAGCAGAGTATTTCTAAGTCGATAAGTCCTAGTGCTTTATTTCATATTTTAAATTTAAGTATTCAAGCGCGTAAATTCTCGTCTTTGCATAAAAATCAGAAAACACAAACAATTAATTATTTCCGAAACATTGTAATATTTTTTCGTGATTGATCCAGTTGATCGAAAAATGAAGATTGATATGAAAGACAAATAAACAATATTGTTCACTCGATATTTTAAGAAATATGGTAATGAAACCTTTCTAGCAACTTTTTTTATTGGTATTATGGTACATATATTTTTTTTGTCTGTTTTAAATTCAAAAGAGAAAATAAGCGTTTTAAAAATATTTACAAAATACACCGTATATTTTGAAACATTTCAAACTATCTGATGAGACATTTACCACACAGTGTAAAATACGCAAAAAAAACAAACCTGGATAATTTATTAGGTGTAGAAAAAAAACCTTCCATATTTTACTCTTTGTTAAGTGAATTTCTTGTCTTGAATGTTTAAGGGAAAGTCAAACTCCTTATACAAAACATAATTTTATATCCAATAAAGATCTAATAAAAGAGTTGTATAGGAAAGTTAATAGTTTGAAGTAGATACAAGTTTAGAGAAAATGTCCGTGTGGATTACGAAGAAGTTTCGAAGGAAAACTTAAGAGACTAAAGTATGTGGCACATCAAAACCATAAAGTCACTAATGTTAGAGAAGTTTATTTTCAGAAGATATGAATGAAAATTTGAAAATATTTTTTGCTCCAAATATCTCAATATGCATTGCAAGATAAAACACCAATATTTATGTTTTCGAATTAGTAGACATATAAATTAGGTTAATTTTAAACGTCATGTACTTGTATGTTAAATGTAATAAATATTATTGACGTGTTCAAACACGTACGAGTTCAATTCTATAACATTTATCGAACAATAAATTGAACCTGAAATTTATATTCCTTGATGACAGAAAGCCCTATTACATATGACTAGCGCATGAATTGATATGTGACGTAAGTCTAGTAGAATCTTTCTAGACCAACGCTTCGGTTGGTATGTCGCTCCGGTTGGAACGATTGCGACTAATGCACAGTTCATAGTAATATCGCTGATTTTTCAATATTGGTTTAAAGTATTATGCCCATGTTTACCAGTCACCGAGTCATTTGGTGTTAAATTCTCGAAGGAGCAAAAGAATATTTGAAGCTTCAATGTCCCAGTTCATATAGCTGTTACTTCTAAAAAGCGCACTCCTCTTCTTATATACTACTCGTACTATTCCTGGTATCGCCAACTACTGATATTACTAACTGCTCCTACTAACATCTCCATGTGGGTCATGTTATTTTTAAAAGCCACCTAGTAAATAACCCCCACCACTTCCCTCCTACCTCCTATCGCCTCATGTAGATATGCTTGTACATGTTTTTTGATCTCCTGCTACCCTCTTCGTTCGTTGCCACATTGCCACAAACTGTCTCAATACAATGTCGTAGCGATCTAATGAACTACATGTTGGTGAACACTAAAATCCTAGAGTCGTTTTCATTTATTATGCTTTCCTATATTTAGTCGGCTTTTTGTAACCAATCTACATTTTTCTTTCCATCTTTTTTTTTTTTTGATGGGCTTTCCGGCTCGCCGACATCGAGGTCATTAGAGCCCTCAAATTCTGTACAGGTGGGGAAAACGCAGGCACGCACTAAGGAAAGCCAACATGACTCTCTCCGCGTGGGGGACCCGCTGAATGACTCAACCGCACCCACCAAAAACCCTCCTGAATTAGAATATATCAAAACATACAAATCCACAACATTACAACGAGGAAAATGAAAGATACACTAGCACTCGCAACCTGCTAGCGTCGGGATCGAAAAGAACACGAGGTGATCAATGAAGAACAGGAAAGAGAAAGGATGAATACTCGCACAAGTAAGTGGAAGTAGTTTCATATTCTAATTGTGTTATATCATTTACCTTGTTGTAAATGAGCGTAATCCTAAATTGTTTGTATATATTTCTTATTATTTCGCAGATCCATTACTCCGCTTCTCTTTAGTTATTCTAAACATCGTTCTCCTTCAAGTACCATTTTTACAGTCCCAATATATATAATTTGCAATTTCCTATCCTTCAACGCTCATGGAAAGTGAGCTACCCTTCATTTCAATATACACTAATAAACGTGAATCATCTGGAATATCTGTTGCGTAGTGATCGAAAAAATATTTTGAAATTTTGAAGAAAACTTGTAAAGGGTTATTGTGATTAGAATGCAAAGAACGGTTAATATTAATGTATGAAAAGAGAAAAGAAATAAAGATATTTCAAAAATTTTAAAACTAATATTTTAAATAAAGAATAGTTAACAATTATTGCAACATTGTACTACATTACTTATTTCCATATACTGTAAAATCTTATTTGTTAATTCTTCTCTAGAAAGTGAAAGAAACAACGATGAAACATACTCGACCTCGTAGACCGACGTCATAAGTAATGTAGCAAATATTTAAGACAGCACTGACATGAGGCAGATTAAATAGCTATAAAATACTACTCATCTATGGAATATTCAATATTTAGTTAAAAATTCAAAGGAAGGCACATGTCTACTTTGCCAACATAGGTTCTTCTTCATTATCTCCTCCCATTTAACACACACAAAGAATTTCGAAAATATACATCCATAGTAAATTAGATAGATCACACGTATAAATACACACACACATATTTTCCTCAAACCAATAAGCACCACGCCATGGCTTATGAGCTACCTTCCATATTCTCATAAAATACAATAGTTTTTAAAGTACAATTTAAAACTTGTTTCCTGTTCTATTATATAAACACATAAAACGCTTATCTAACACAAGATGATAATCTGATGCGAAAAAGCATTTCCATTAACTAAACATAAATATTTCGTGTTTATTAGATTGAATTAGAGTTTTCAGGGCGTAAAGTAATGTGAGTGGAAGTCTGTTGGTGGAATACGTCTACAAACGTTATGTGGGACCAAACCAAGTGACCCGAATTGCTCAAGTAATAAGGAGAATAGAACTATCGAGATTGGCCTATTTGGTCTGGAACAACCACAAAACTACAAATGCTTAATAGATTGACGTTGCAACGTTCCGAGCTCAGCGATCAATAAAGACGACCATCTTTCTTATATTAACTTTTTATAGGCGAAAAGAAAAGTGAAATACTGCTTGGGACGTAGCGTTACCCACAGCGCGTTAACGAAACTGTACCTTGGAACGAATCTGAAAACGAAACTATGGGGGATAGGAGACTATAGACGTATATACATTGGATCCTTATTAGATATTAAACAATGAAAATCGCAATTGATGAAAAAGGCATACTCTGGAATGTTTTCGCACTTTTTTCGCAATACATTTACATGTGAAAGGTAAACGTAATATACATTTGTATAATATTCTTTGAGTATTATGCTGACAATTCAAGGCGTTGCGATTTTGTGTAGCGTATTCGCAGTATTTGACTAAATATTTGAGAAACTAGATAATTTGAAGTCTTCACATGATACAAGGAATCAAATACCACAATAATGAGAAATACGTGTTCCTATACCAATAATGGACGCAATATATTTGATTTTATTCAAAAGTTATTTAACGGTCGAATGGTGTCTGTAGGATTGATTTGATAGTATTAGGTATACACGATGTGGCTCAAATATTGAAACTTTAAAAAGATCTATCAAAAATAAAAACTGACGAAAGAGGATTTTTGACTCATTAGTATTATATAAATGCTTTTATAATGCGGATTATAGGACTAAGTTCAGCACTTTTTGCATTTATTTGGGAAGTAGCTCAATTTTATAAAATACTTCATCTTCTTAACCATAACATTGTGTTATTTTAAGTAATCCTTCGTTTACTTAAATATTAGTTCTTTACATTTCATTCTTGTCTATGTCTATAGAACAGTAAAAACATAAAAATAAACATTTCGGAGATAATATATATTCTTTGCAAAATGGGGTATGACGATATTTCGATGATACCAGGGGTATTCAAAATGTCCACACGATATTTCTAGAAAAATGATAATAAAAGGCTTCTAAAGTTTCTTTTCAAAGATATAAACGTAGAAAAATATTATTTCTTGTAAAGTTGACAGAAATGTGCCTATTTTTATAAAATAGTTTCAACATATGCCGCTTTTAAAGAAACGCACGAAAACATGGTATGAAATATTTACCACAGAATTGAAAATACACTAATGATCCAGCAAACCGTTATTTGGTCTACAAAAAACCTCATCCAATTATAATATCCTGGGTTCATTCAGTTTCTTGACTTAATATTTTACGGAATATATCAAGTGTTCAAGCTTTTATACTGATAGAAACTTTATAGACGAAAGATCTCTAATAAAAGAAATTTGTAACTTGGGTTACTTATAGATTGGAGTAGTTGAAAGTTAAGGTAAGGTAACCGTTTGAAGTAGGTAGTAGTTTCGTAGAATTATACAACAACAAATAGCAAGATTGTAGAAGATCACGTGCTTGATTGTTAAATGTACTAAGTAAAATTGGCTTGTTCAAAAAGTTACCAGTTCAATCAAGGAACTTTATTGACAAATAAATTACTCCTGAAATCCGAATACCTGGATTACTTCAATACCGCAAATCATATTTCAATTGACAATGATATGAATCTTCACGGTCACATAAGTGTAGAAGAATCTTTGTAGAAAGACGCACCGATTGCTACAAACAGCGTATGACCACGGGGAGGTCAAAAAATGTATTTTCTTTCCGTCAGAAAGCAAGGGACCACTCTCATCAACTCCGATTTTTTTCATTGGGGCTTTACTGCTCGCCCACATCGAGGTCATTAGAGACCTAAAATTCTGTACAGGTAGGGAAAATGCAGTTATGCACTAAGGAGATCCAACATGACTGCCCCCTCGTGTGGGACTCGCCGAATGATTCAACTATTCTCACTAAAAACTCCCCTGAAATTCAATATGTACAAACATAAGAAGAAGGGGAGAAGAGACACACAGTTTTTTAAATACAATTATGTTGCATCGATCAGGCAGTTCAGACGTATCAATTGTGAACTCTCTGTTAAACTCATTGTTATGTAGTTTCTATACAAATTAGTGTACTTTAATTAAGTTTACTAGTTAATTTTAGTCTGTATCTATGGATGTGTGCTGTAGTTACATCTTATAATAGCAGTCATTTGGCAATAGTTACTATTGTAAAGTGTCTACACCTTATTGCCTATAACGTAACCTAAAATGTCGTTGTGTGGAGTATGCAACAAATCAGAAATAGGAACTGAACATAAAAATTTGGTTAAAGAGTATAAATGATCATATGAAATTACAAAAAAAATGGATGAAACTACGGCTGAACTGAAGGAACAGTCTGAGAAAGCAATACAGTATTTAGAGAAATTTATGGAACTGCTGAAAATGAAGTATCAAAAGATAAGATACTGCTTTTACAGGATAGGCTAGATGAGCCAGAGCAGTACTCTAGGAGGAACTGTGTAGAAATACAGGGAATTCCAGTTAAGAATAATGATATGATCCAAAACGGTTAAGGATGTGGGCAAAGCCTAGTGTATGGAAATTCACTTCTGAATGATAGATGCCTGTCACACTCTGGGTAAAAAGCCTAATTCCAGAGAACATTCTAGTATAATAGTAAAATTTGTAAGAAGAATGGATGCTGATGACATGCTGACCAAGAGAAGAGTTAAAAGGGACTTCTCCACCAGACACCTGATCCTGTCATCGGACATCCCAATATAAGNCTGCTAGGAGAAGAATTCTGGACAAGGCGAGGGAGGAGAATAGGAAGCAGGGTTACAAATGGCCATAGGTGCGTGATGGGAAAATATTCTTAAAGAAAGAACATAATGGACTAGTCACAATTGAAAAAATTCCAAGCTCACCTCAGAAAAATTTAGGTACTTCAAATTCATTTTAATTGGTATGTTTTCTTTATTTGTTATTACTTAATAAAAATAAGTAGATGTTCAAGTAGTAGAATTAACCAAACTTAAATATATTATAAGAAAAGTATTGATTTTCTAAATTAAAGTGATGGTATAATTTTTGTACGTCCAAATATTAGCAGTATGAGGGGAAACTTTAATTTGATCAGGCTGAATTGTCCGTTTTATCGTATGTACCTAAAATAATAGTATTCTCAAAAATCTGGATTAAACATAATGAGATACAATTATATCAA
The DNA here is from genome assembly GCA_002313205.1 of Laupala kohalensis. Taxonomy (NCBI): domain Eukaryota; kingdom Metazoa; phylum Arthropoda; class Insecta; order Orthoptera; family Trigonidiidae; genus Laupala; species Laupala kohalensis. The sequence continues at coordinate 43,569 of NNCF01127097.1, read as the reverse complement.
ATTCCAATTAATTTTCTACTTGTTAAAACTAATGAACAATATAAAGCCGAGGGGAATAGCAAGGTACATGGCAGTATTAATGTAACTGAGCCAATGCCAGTGCATTTCAAATCAGCTGATGTAATAACGCTTACTGTAAAAGTATTGGGTTGTCAATTTAATTTAATTGGGTTGTCAATTTAATTTATAGAAGTCTTCAATATCTTAGTACTATGTTGTGGATTAACTCAAATCATATTTAGGAGAACCTAGTATTAAGTCATGTAAAAATATTATAATAATTGAAGGCGTTAATATTAATATTGTAGATACCAGTTCTATTATTAGAGAGTATAAATTTAATTTGGTGTGGAATGGAAATAAATCACTAATTTATAATATAACTAGAGTCACTGAAAATTCAAAAAACTGTATTGACCATGTTCTCGTAAACAATTTAATAAAAAGAAGCGAGACATTGTTGTGGGAGTAATTGACAGTTGTAAGGGATCACTATACGACGACTGTGATTATACGAGTAGATGTCTATCTTGAGCCGTCTGCCTCGGTCAAGGATGCGCAGGATTATTGCAGAATCAATATTGAACAGCTGATTTAAATCTTCGATAGACATAGATAAATATAAACGTATTAAAATTAGAAATAACCTATTAAAGACATTGATGAAATTTCCACATGACGAGGAAAAAAAGAATCAGGAAAGAGATTATCAAAATAAATTACAAAATCATATTTGTTCTTTAAAAATCATTATTATTCTTTAGCGATAACACTAAAAAGCGTGGAGAATTTTTAAGGATGTAACAGGTTTAGAAGAAATGCAATGACTATATAATATCTTTAAAAGTAAGACAGTATAGCTCCCTTAAGTGGTAGCTAATGAATTTAATAATTACTTTTTGCCAATTGATGGGAAAGTGGGTAAAAATATAAAGAAACTAAGTTATTTTTATTCAATGGAATTTACAAATTGTTTTGTATTGCAATGTATTTCTCAGTCAATGTTTTTGTGACCTGCAACAACGAGTGAGCTTAAAATTACAAATAATTCCTTTAAGGCAGATCATTCACCAGAGCTTGATGGTATTGGTACAGCATGTGTAAAAGAATTTCATAATACGATATTTAGTGCTTTCCTTTAAATTGTAAATATAAGTTTTGAAACGTGTAAATTCCAAAAAATGGTTGAAAGAAGCTGTAGTTGTACCAATATATAAAGAGGAATTTAAAACTTCTTGTGGTAATTATAGACCAATATCTTTATTGGCTACATTTGACAAATTATTTGAGAAAATTGTGAAACAAAAATAATTAATTTTAACGGCAGATACGAATTGTTTCAGTTGTGTCAAAACCATCTAATACTTTTTTGCCATAACTTTTTCATTTTAGCACCAAAAACGTATAATATGTGAGCTCCAGAAATTAAAGTTTTAAATTCATTTAAATATTTTTGATGGATCTTAAGAAATGGATTTTCACAACTGATAAAACTGAAATTAAATTATTTAAAAATAATCTATGAAATTGTTATAAATGGGAAAAAGAATCTTTTCTTATTAAAACTACATTTTGATACATATTTTTAAGTATTTGTATTTTTAGGTATAGGAACAACATATTTATACAATTGTTAATATAATTAAAATAGTGTTGTCATATATATACTCAAATACTGACAAGATATTTTATTGATCAATTATTTTCAAAATTGTATATTAGAAAAAGTGAGTTCATTTAGGGATAAGATATATTTTTTTAAATCAAAACTGTCATGTCTATGAAATATCTCCAAACTGGCATTTCCTTCGAGATAAATACTTCATTTCTCTTTATTTGTAAGAAAATTTGTAAATTGTATTGTAGAAAATAGACATAAAACCACTTTCTACAATATAAAACCAATACAAACCAAATACAAAGAAAGATGCGACTTTTGAGAGAGAATAATGTTAATTTTAAGGGAAGAGAAAAGAGAGATGTATTTAAATCCAAATCCTCCCGAGAAATTGCGCGAGACGCACCTATTTGTTTATAAAATTAAATAATACAATACAGCCATTATCTCATACGAACAAGACTTCTATACAGACGAAGAACACACGTGCGGTCTGCAGCCCATGAAGATGCTCTTAGACAGCAAAGGGGGTTCATGGATGAATTACAAGAGGATTGTAGTTTTTAAATTTGATTACGCCAAAATACGATGCAGTCGAATGTGAAACCCAGGAATTTTAAGGAGACAAAGAAAGGAAGACATTCGCCCCCAAGTAAAAGACCTGGAACACTGTGGTCTTTGTATATCCTACAGAAATGCATACAGCATATCTTGGATTCCGAAAAGCAAATGCCGATAGACAAGCTCCACTCGTGTTAACGGTTTAAAACCAATTCCAAGTAACTCTCGATGACAGAGATACTTCTAGACGAACAATAGATGGCGATGTCGTCAACGAAAAGAGACACACGTACTGTTTCACAAACCACTAACGCAATATTATTTATGGTCTTATCAAGAAGGGTGATGCTCATTATCGAGCCCTATGGGACACCATTTTCCAAAGGGTGATTTGATAACAAATGAGTACTGAGACGAACAAGGAATTATCGTTGAGTGAAAAAGCAGGAACAGAAAAGACAACTTCGGAAACCAAACGAGTGCTATATGCGTAGGATTCCGTACCTCTAGGAAGTATCATTAGCTATTTCCCGGTCAAAAAAGTTGTCCACAATGTGTTCACTCAATACAAACGTTAATGAGATAGTGGATGAATACGCAGTAAGATGGTCCAATGTTGCCCACCAGAAGGATAGAACTATCAAGTGTCGACTAAATACGGTTTGAGTCAATCATTGTAAAAACCCAAACTGTGGCGAGGGTTAGTAGTTACCGGATCCACCGCTTTCAGCGCAGCGATAAGTAAGAGCCACCAACTAACGTATATATTTCTTTTTTTAGCAAAAAAACAATTTAACAATGCTTGTGATGTTGATTTACTCACTCTCCGTTAACAAAAATTGCTTCGAACGTATAGGCATGTTGTAGGATAACATCTTGACACGATTTGTCTAATACTAAAGCGACCCTTACACAAGAAGAGAAAATCTTGCTTTACGCGGTCCATTTTACATACTGTCTTATGCCATACAAACAAGACTGTATGCAGATTGCATTAACATTTTCAAACATTCTCTACTTTTTAGAGAGTCTCCTTTAAATTAAGTTGTACACCCATAGCGGTGTTTCTGCAAACTAATTCCCTCAAATCAGTTGCGCAGTTATAATGTTATACGTAGTTGTATTATTTTCTGATGAGGTACTTTCTGGTAGTTTAACTTCAGAAATTAATCATAAGGAACAAACACTGGAACAATTTAACCTTTCGTTTGTGAATAAAATTGTCAACACGGTTCAGAGAATTAGTACACTAATTAAGATCAGTTGTTGGTACGTTCCCCGTGGTGTTGAGAGACAACTCAAAACACCAGTACCCTTTAATGTGGATATCATGCCTTTATACTCAAAGAGATGTTATCACACCTTGATAAATAAGGCAGAATAATTTTTTGTACTGTTGAATTTTTCCGAAAAATTGATGTTTTTGTAAACGCTTTTAAGGATTAGAAGAAAAATATTTCTTAATAATTTTGAGAATTTCAAAATTTATAGCAGCGAATCTGAAGATGATGTTAAAGTAGCATCGACAGGTTGGCCGTGTATTAGTAAATACTAATATAGTATTACATCTAAAATTATTTGTCTATAATATTATTCGCACAGTAGTGTCGTTCAAGTAAAAAGCATAAAATAATTTACTCCCATCTGCTGGTTTATACTTATTTATTTTAAAGTCAACAAAACGATGATTTGGGGAAAGCTTTGTTAGCAAAAGACACAAAACTTATACTTATTCCACGCACTGTGATCACCATATTAATAAAGATGTTAGAATCTCAACATTCCACAGAACTGTCGCATGTCAGCGATATGGAACACATTAAGAATATAAAAGATAATTTTAGCCACAATACTCCGCTCTTCCATATATTACGCGAAAGAATTCTTTCGATATTATTTATTTTCATTCCCTGTCAAAGGAATTAGTCACGTCACAAGCATTATTCCACAATTTTCCGTCGAATAGTGGAAGAAGGATTGGTGCAACATTTGAGGGATTAGATATGCACGATGTGTGAAAAATATTGAAACTGTCCATTAATCCATCCAAAATAAAAACTGACGAGAGAGAAATTTTGACTCTTTGGCATTTTAAAGAGGCGCTTTTAATATGGATATAAACAATAGTCTCCTTGATCACCTCAAACACTATTTCTTGCAAATATCGCATGGATTGTTACCGCAAATATTTTTACGACACATAAAACTGGTATAACTAATGTACAGTTCAAGCACTGTTATAGTGTCATTGATGGTTTAAGTCACTATCTCCATTCTTGCCTTCCACTGAAATCCAACGGGATAACTTACCCACGACGCCAGATTCCATATGGAGCTCTCACACTTTAATGTCCCAGTACATTGAGCTATGACTTCTGAAAAACGAATTCCTTTTCTTTTATCCTCTTCCTAGGTCTTCCAATATCACTACCTATTACTATTACTAACGAATCGGACTAAAGAAACCTCATTGTGGTACAAGTTGTTCGTAAAAAAACCTATTAACAAGAGACCCTACCCAACATGTAGGTAAGATTTAATAGAACGCAACATTTATACACTCTATATTATAAAGAAATATAAATTTAACATCTTAATTTCGCGCGCAATTTTATTTCTCTATAGTTGCCTCATTGTTCCATCAATTGATCGATCTATAGATCAAGTTTATTTTAGAATAAATAAATAGTGAAAAAAATGTTATTTACTGTATATGTCTACAGTTATAAATTTAATTCAACGATTCATATTCTATTCTTCAACACACAAACTTAACTACAATGTACTTATTGACTTTTCTTGGTCTTTGTCAACTTGCTTGAAGCTCTGTCATTACAAGGTGCTTTTCATTTATCTTGCTCTCGTATTACCTGTCAGAATCCTTTGATACCATTTATTATTATTCTTTCATTATTTCCATTTTTCTTGTTTCTGTTATAGAGTTGAAAATGCAACTAATCTTCTATTGTTTGGATATATTTCTCCGATCTCTCAGTCCTCATCTATTTAGTTTTATCCTAAACAGTCCCTTTTACGTACTGTTTCGTGCGGTACCAATTATGCTGGAAGTATATAGCAAACTATTATCTATATTAGTATTAAATGTTCCTAGTCAATTTAAACGCGTTTTATATTGCATATTGCGAGTTTAAAATTGTTGCTACCTCTGTTTTTTTTCTCTTTTAAGGTGTCTTCTGGTTAGATTAACTTCAGAAATTAATCATAGAGAACGAAAAACATTATTAAATACCATTCGTACATCAACACAGTAGTTTACATATCCAAAGAATAGGAAGCCCAGTTCAAGTTAGTTGTTTGTTGCGCTCCCCATTGCGTTGAGACAAAACTCATACTAAAACCATTTGTCGTCCAACACCGAGTAAAACGCTTATTTTGGAACGACAATTTTCTGTGCGTGCAGATGCCGTCAAGCGTTTCATGTCAATCATTTTACATCCATTTCTTGTACAGTAATCAAACACAATTAGTGAGTGAAACTGACAGAATAAAGCGCACGTGAGAGTAAATTAGTATGAGTCGTAAAATAGATCAAGAGTAAAATTTTTCGAGCATTCTGATATAAGAAATCACTCAAACCGAAAAAAGTGAAAATTACGAGAAAAATGTGTAATATCGTTCATGTAGTAATAACTTTATTATTTTTCTAATAACTTTATTATTTAACTTATATAATAATTTATAACAAATTAACAAAATTATGCAGAAAAGATCGATGACAGCACCGCAGTTATGGGGATCTCCTGAAACTACAGGACACCAAGGGCCTGAAAGCTTCTCAAGGAGTATTTTTGGGTCTTCTGGTAAAGTCTCTCAAAAGTCGAATTTTTCATTTCTTCAAAACGTTTTGAGTACGTAGGTTTTTTTTTTGTGGGGCTTTAGTGCTCGTCAACAGCGAGGTCATTAGAGCCCTTAAAACTTGTACAGGTAGGGAAAATGCAGTTACGCACTAGGGAGAGCCAACATGACTCTCCCCGCGTGTGGGACTCGCCGAAAGACTCAGCCATACCCACTAAAAACCCTCCTGCATTACAACTCAAAACACAAATTCCAAATCGCAAAACGTTCCTAAAAAACATTTTTTTTAAAAAAAGAAGAGGAAAGAGGAAAATGAAAGATACCCTAGCCCTAATAGCGTCGGGATCGAAAAGAACAAGAGGCGACCAAGGGAGGTCAGAAAAGAGAAAAGAAGGAGCATGGCACAAGTAAGTGGGAGCAATGCCAGACTCAGCTCGGGGCCCCGTGTTCGCCAAACACGTACTTAATAGATGTAAGTCCCCTGGGGGGGAGTACGTAGGCACAGAACATATTACTTTATTTTTTCAAATTACGAAAAACCATATTATCAATTTATTGTCAGAAAAGAAGTACAAACTATGTATGACTACGTGAGGGATAATAAACTAATTCACTCTCCGGATAAAGCAAAGAACCATCCCATCAGTTTCGATAAATAGTAGCTTATAACCGTGTTTAAAATTAAATGAAAGTAAAAAATACAATCTTAGTTTCAGAGTTTTTTTCAAATTGTGTGCTTCTAACCTCTATAAATATACCATTTTTTTAATTCTATGAAAAATTGTCAAATAGTTTCCAACATTATGTAAATTTTTTCCGCGGCATGGAGAACATTTTGCGATGGGGGGGGGGGGGCTGGAAATGGTTTCCCCATTGTCCCTCCTACATGCTGATTTTGACTTTAAAATTCAAGTCGTCAAATAGAATTTTCTACATCAGCTGATAAATAAAACCTATAAACTGTTTGTATAAAACAAGAAAAAGAAATTACTCAATATATTGATGAGAAGTACATTGATTTTTTAATATAGTCTATTAATTATGAATTTTAAAAGCAACAACACTGAAATTCGTATTCCTCGATTACTTCAATACCGCAAATTCTTCTTAACATGACTAGCCCATGGATCGTCACAGTCACATAAGTCTAGAAGAATATTTCTGGACCTACGCTCCTGTTGCTACGAACAGCTTACGATATTGTGGAGGGCAATAACCTTAGTTTCTCTGCGGTAGCAAACAAGGGATCATCCCATCAACTCCGATCATAAGTCCTTATGCAGAGGCAGATTTCACATTTTAGAACACACTTTGGATCGGTACGTGTTACAATATTAAAGAATATCTACTATTTGGTACGTTAATATTTAAGCAATTCCATTACTTTTTAAAAAATCCGTGTCCACGAGGGCCAAGTATTTGGCTGCTGATATTTTTTATAAATGTCCTTGCAGAATATAGCCGTTTTCAAAGTTTTAAAGTAATCAGATTTAACATATGCTTTCTAAAATTTCGTTATTTTCCATCTTTTTTTTCTACTGTGTATTTGAGCTAGAAATAGAATAATAAGCTTCCATTATCATTAAATGAACTTCAGTTTACCTACAGATATTTAACCATTCCATACCTGGGAAGTCCTCGTTTGTACAAACTCGTATTGTACAATTGAAGATAGACAAAAATCTACTTTTTTACTTTTGTTTCTAATTGTCACAAATATCAAAATTTTCAGTTTCTTAGAGTTTCCAGCATTCAGGATTAATGTATAGTGCAGAAATTTCAATAAAAAAAAATAAGAACGACAGTATTTTCTCATTTAGTTCCAGAGTTATGAGTGTGGAAAACCAGTGTATTCCAGAAAAAGACATTAAAATGGCGTTATTTTCAATGAGGACGAAAACGTCTGATAATTTTACATATAATAGTTCTACGCTAGCAGAATAATGTCAAATAATTTTAACTTTGATATAGACTTCTAATTAGCTACACGAAGTTTTAAATCAAACCCGTTTTCTACACATTTCTTGTTCGTTCTAAAAACATTAGGGCTCTTATAATAAATTGTTTTACTAATTAACGTATTTAACAATAATATATTAGACTTCTCAATGTTATTATATCAAGAGCTTTACTGAGAGTAAAATGTAAATTCCCTCGTGATTGTCTTGTATCATGTCGACATTATTCGTGCTCATAATCTTCGACTTAGATCTTCGTGCAGTATTTTAACTTTCAGTTTTATAGACAATTAAACAATTAAAAAAATTGATACAGTATTCTAAACAGCTGCTGAAAATTAAAAAAAAATCTCTTCTAATGGATGTTCCCTAATTATTCGTATATTTGTGCAATTCATGGGCAACAATAAAAATCATTGCACGATGATTTTTCTGTAAAGAAGCAGGTGTTTAGAAATTTTGTCATTCAATATTTCTTCGCGTCAATAAGAGAAAGTTTCTTCTTCTAGTAAACTTGTAACATTTTTCTTCTACTGGCAAGTTAAGAAACACAAATTTCATAAATGAGGGTATAACATAAAGTCACGTTTCCTTCAAGGTAAAAAATATAGTTATAACTTTCCATTATGCAGTACAATAAATAATATTTTAAAAAATCAAACTACTTTCGCTCATATTTTTCTATATTTGATATTGATTTCATTGAGTAACATTTCGAAGTAAAATTCAATTATTTGTTAAAATATCGAAAAAAATTAGTAAAATATAAGACAATATCTTGCTCTTTTGAAACTTAATATTTAGTATTACTAGCTTTGCCTGTCTTTTGTTAAGTCAATAATGCTTAGGTAATGTGTACAATACCAAGAAAATGTGGGAAAAGTTACGAATATTTCCTACTTTATTAAAAGTCTTCAGGTAGAGTTCTTATTACCTACGAATTCAGGCGTTATTCATTAACTATCTAGGTTAATGTGATCTTTATTTATAAGAAAAAATTTACAGGTATGTAATTGAAGTGCGCTATCCTTAAATGGTTACCATGATTGATTTCATATTAAAACAAAAAACCATTGGGTAAACATTGTAATGAATTATTAAATACAGTAAATTTAAAAAAAAAACTTGTAATGAATCGAAGTAATCTAGAATTTGCGAGTCCATGCGGGAGCGAAAATAAAACGCCTCTTAATAATAACACTCGAACGACGCAGGCAACTACCGACTTGTTCTAAGAAAGGTCAGCTTTCTCTCAAGTTTTAACAATAGGACGGTGTAAGGGAGGGAGACGACCCTCACTTGAATACGAGTCAAAGCGGTGCCCGGGGTTCATAACAAACATATGATTGTAACGTTTCATAGCTATAAACAACTACTGATCTACCAAATATTCAATATTGAGTTAAAAATTTAAGGAAGACCATGTCAACTTTGCCAAAATAACTTCTTTCAAAAATATACATCCAGAGTAAAATATATAGATTACGCGTATAAACACATACACACATATATTCCTCAATTAAATGAACAATAATTAATGGATTATACGCTATCTTCAATCAGCTCATAAAATACCATTTTCCCTTAAACACAATTTGAAATTTATTTCCTGTTCTATTACATAAACACAAAAAACGCTAATCTAACACAAGATAATAATCTGATGCGAAAAAGCATTTCCATTTACTAATCCATAAATGCTTCGTGTTTATTAGATTGAATTACAGTTTTCAGGGCGTAAAGTAATGTGAGGGGAAGTCTGTTGGTGGAATACGTCTATAAACGTTCTTTGGGACCAAACCACGTGATCCGAGTTGCTGATATTTACTTCCATTGAGGTATAGTTGAAAAAGTATAGTTGAACTTACACGGAGGATAGAACTATCGAGATTCGTCTATTTGGTTTAAGACAAACACTGTAAACTACAATCGCTTGCGGGGGTTTATAGTTTGCGGCTCCAACGATCCCAGCGCAACGATCAATAAAGGTGACCAACTTCCTTTTATTAACATTTTCTAAAAGAAAAATTAAAGACTGCTTGGGATGTTGCGTTACCCACAGGCGATAATGAAACTGCAATAATACATAAGATGATGTAGTGGTAGTGACGAATCTTGGCACGTAACTATAGGTGATAGGCGAATATGCACGGATGACCATTGGTCCCTTATTAGGTATGATACAATGAAAATTGCAATTTGATGAAAGGCATACTCTAGAAAGTTTTCGCACATTTTTCGCAATACATTTACATGTGAAAGGTAAACGTAATACACATTTTTATTATAATTTCTGAGTATTATGCTGACCATTCACTTGGCGTTGCGGTTTTGTGAAGCGTATACGCACTATTTGGCGAAATATTTAACAAACTGGCAAATTTGTATCCTCACATAGTCCAAGCCAGCAAATACCACAATAATGCTAAATATCAAGAAATATTAAAACTGACTCGTTTTCCCATCCCATATAAATGTTCAAGTCGATTTTAATGAAATTGTAAAATAAAAAGGTAAAAATACAGGTTAAAGAAGCAAAATATCAGTAAATATTCATCATGCGCTCTCTACTGAGCGAAAAACGGCAAACCTTAATGTGGACGGTTCACGCAAATATATGCCTTATTTGACTTCTTTCACGTTTGACTAAAAACGGATACTGGTATTCGCGTATTTACCTAAATGACACATTAGAACAAATACATTCTATAATAACAAAGAACTTATCTACTCTTGGTTATTTTGGTAAATACACAAATACGTCTCGTAAAGTAAAGTGCCGGCACTGCATGCACTGTTTAAACCGGCTCGAAACTCTAGGCGTGTTTCATGAAGACTAAACTATTCGTTACTTGTATAAGCAATACAAACAACGTCATTGCCGACAATACAACTTACGGCTAACCTCCAGTGTTATTAACGCTTTGAGGAGGCAGTAGCTGACGTCTTTCTCAACGGGACAATAGCCATCTCCGTTTAAAACTTTTCCTTCTTACATGCTTCATGACATCTATTGATGGCACGCGGATTGGTATACAATTTAGGATCCCGCTTTTATTTTTACACGTTTTGTAGTCCATGTACACTACTGATAACATAAAAGGGCCCANCCCGCTTTTATTTTTACACGTTTTGTAGTCCATGTACACTACTGATAACAAAAAAGGGCCCATTTTTTTTTCCAAGTCCCACGCTGTGACCAGTTTTGGATCTGTTCGGTTTGCAACGCGTCTCTCCTCCTGCTTCCCCTTCGACAGGCGAAGTTTCGATCGACCAATCGTAGGTCTATATGAAACGGCACCCATATTTGGAAGACTAAAAGTACCGGTGGTAAATCGAAACGAGGTAAAATGTTTCATTACACCGCTATTAAAGAAATATTTTGCATTTTTTTATTATACACATTTTGGACTTCTATAACAAAAATATTCTTTGCATTTTTGACTTCAATAAACTTTACCATTCTCTATATTTAAACGACATCTCGAAATTCGTTATCTCGCAAGGTCTTCATAAACAATGTGAAAGATACTAGACTTTCTGTAAAAAACGTTTGCGTAATTCTGTGATAAAATATAGTTTTTAACAGAATATTAATATATTTGCTAGATATCGTATGGAATTGGTAGAATTCGATTCACAAATTACTTATAAATATTCCTATAATTTCTTATATTTAAAAACAGAAGTAAAGAAATCAAATCTTATTGCCTACAAATGATGTGTAGTGTCGAAAGTAATTTTACATAATTTGCGATTGTCTTGAGTATTTCACATATGTGAAAAGGAATTAAATAAATATAGGAAACGTTTGTATATATATGAACTAATGACACAAAAGTTTAATTCTCGAATTATAAATAATATAAAACTACTAAAGGAACAAATATATTACATCTTCTAGTGACATATTTATCCACAATATAACAATTTGGTAGTAATCGTGCAACTTAAAAAATAATCAGAGATCAATAATATGAAAACCTCGTTTCAGATATTAATAAATAAAGAATAACAAATCCCTTTTATTTATTCAAATCAAATTGAAATGTATTAACTCATATTAATACCATAGGTTCTTTTCTTTATCTTTCTTTCTTTCTTTCTCTTTTTCTCTCTTTCTTTCTCTTTCTTTCTTAATCTTTCTTTATCTTTCTTTCTTTCTTTCTCTTTCTCTCTTTCTTTATCTTTCTGTCTTTCTTTATCTTTCTGTCTTTCTTTATCTTTCTGTCTTTCTTTTTCTTTCTTTCTTTCTTTCTCTATCTTTCAATCTTTATCTTTCTTTCTTTCTCTATCTTTCTATCTTTATCTTTCTTTTTCTATCTTTCTTTCTCTATCTTTGTTTCTCTATCTTTGTTTCTCTATCTTTCTTGTCTTCAAAAGAAATTAAATAAATATAAGAAACTTTTGTATAAAATATGAATTAATAACACAAAATGTTATTTCTCGTGTTATAAATCACATTAAACCACTCAAAGAACTAATAAATTACATGTTCTAATGATACAATGATCTACAATGATCGTGTAGAATGTATGTTATCAGTAGTGTTCATTGTAGTCCGTTTGTTATCTCATTAGGAGATCTTTTATTTATTTGTACACGCAATAAGAAGTAGACCTCTTCCAAAACGATCTTTTAAAAAATATATCCTAAACAGAGTTCATGATTGGGTTTTTATTTTATAACTTTCATATATTTGTTGCTTCTTCATTTTGTCAGCAATAAATGTATATCATCATAAACTAATTACTGTGTAACGTTTTAAATATCTGATTTGGGCATAAAATTTTTAACATTTAGTGTGTATATTCTATTTTAAACTATTAAAAAATATAATCAGTAATTAATTAATTGTTAAAATGTATTTGATTAGTAGATCTATTTTCTTTCAAGATAATATATTGAAAAATTTGTTGTAAGACGATTTTCAAACAGAAATTCCTCCCCAGAAAACGTTTTATGACAGTCTAGATGAACAATTGTGTAGTAGTACAACATATTGTCAGGATATGTCTGATGCTTTCATCGCTAATACGGCCTTTACACAAGAACATTAAGAAAACGGACAGTCCGGACGTCTGAACGCCTCATAAAGAGCTACATGCAACCAACCTACACAGGGCTACCAATTACCTAAATTTGTAAAAAGACTCATTAATAAAAAGTTGTTTATTCAATAAGGTGTTTCGTTCTCTACAATATATTTGCAAAGTTTAACTACGAAAAAATATCTTAACAGAAAAAACAACAACAACTACGCATAACATTTTAACCCCGTAACCGACTCGAGACAACTAGTAAACAGAGATGCCGCTAGGAGCGCGCGAAGCATTTTCCACGAGTCCTACTGAGAAAAAGAGCATGCTTATTAATTTCCATACAATCTGCATCAGTCTGGAGTGTATCGCACGAAACGAACCGAGTAAAGCGGGTTTCACCAATGAGTTGTCTGTCGCCGCTCAGATACACATCGACTGTGCACCGGTACCGTCTAAGCAAACAGTTTCCGTCCTGCATTGAACGGTCTGTCCCGTTACTGTTCTCCTGTAAAGATGTTTAAAAAATAGTTCGCCCCAACGTGCTCTTATTTGTCGGAATAGCACTTTTGAGTCATATTTTTAGTGACGCATAACGAAGGTACATTAAATAATATTTATAAACTTTAAATGCGTTAGAGCCAGTTATCCCATTTTTTTTAAATTTCAGATATTCCAGACGAATCCTTTTTGGTTTGAAGAAGGAGAGGAAAATGAGACCTACTTTAAGCATTATTATAGCAAGCTACGTAATGGTGACATCGTGCGTAGATTGTTCCAACCTGTACCGCGCCATTTCACATTCACTGAACGAAAACTGTTCAATACAGAATCGAACCAAAGACTCACTCAAAACAAGAATTGGAATAGTCAGTTCATTTTCTAATTCTACTCCTTGGGTACCGTTAGGACCGAATGAGAGAATTTTGCAAACATTGATATCTTATG
>NNCF01127097.1:0-28845 GCA_002313205.1 Laupala kohalensis | reverse complement strand
TTTTGCATCTAATGCAGGATGCAGGAATAGAACAACATTTGATGAAACTAGGTATGAACGATTTGCAACAACAAAACAAATTGTTCATAGATCCATCAAAAATAACAACTGACGAAAGAGAAATTTTGACACTTTGGCATTTTAAAGAGGCGTTTATAATATGGATTATAGGACTAAGCGCAGGGCTGTTTGCATTTATTTGGGAAGTAGCTTACTTTTATGTAAAACTTAATCATCGTGAGCATAATACTGTGTTATTTAAGTAAGCGATTGGTGAAATAAAATTAGTTCTACACATTTAATTCTCGTCTTTGCATAAAAATCAGAAAACACAAACAATTAATTATTTGTGAAACATTGTAATATTTTTTCGTGATTGATCCAGTAATTCGAATAATGAAGATTGATATGAACATCATCAGAAACAAAATTGTTCACTCCATATTTTAAGATATATGGTAATAAATCCTTTCTAGCAAATCCTTTTCTTAGTATTATGGTACATAAATCTTTTTTGCGTGTTTTAATTTTTAAAAAGAGAAAATAAGCATTTTTAAAATATTTACAAAATAAACCGTATATTTTGAAACATTTCAAACTATCTGATGAGACATTTACCACACAGTGTAAAACACGCAAAAAACTTAACTAAAAAAACTGGGTAGTTTTGCTAGGTGTAGAAAAAAAAACTTTCCGTATTTTATTCTTTGTTAAGAAAATTTCTTGTCTTGAATGTTTAAGAGAAAGTCAAACTCTTTATACAAATTGAAAGTTTATGTCCAAAAAAGATCAAATAAAAAAGTTCTGTAGGAACGTTAATACATTGAAGTAGATACAAGTTTAGAGACGATGTCTGTGTGGAGTACGAACAACTTTCGAAGGAAAACTTAAGAAGAAAAAGAGCAAAACTTAAGAGACTAAAGTATGTGGCACTTCAAAACCATAAACTCTCTAATGTTAGTGAATTTTATTTTCAGAAGATATGAATGAAAATTTGGAAATATGTTTGCTCCAAATATCTCAATACGCAAGTTAAAACACCAATGTTCACGTACACGTATTAGTAGTCATATGTATTAGATTAATTTTAAACGTCATGTACTTGTATGTTAAATGTAATAAATATTATTAATGTGTTTAAACACGTACGTGTTCAATTCTATAACATTTGTTGAACAAAAGATTAGACCTGAAATTCATATTCCTTGATGACCGAAAACCGTATTACATATGACTACCGCATGCATTGATACGTGACGTAAGTCTAGTAGAATCTTTCTAGGACGACGCTTCGGTTGGTGTGTCGCTCCGGTTGGTACGATCGCAACAAATTCACAGTTCATAGGAATATCACTGAGTTTTAAATATAGGTTTAAAGTATTATCCCCATGTTTACAAGTCACCGAGTCATTTGGTGTTACATTCACGGAGGAGCTTAATTCGTATATTCAGTCGGCTTTTTGTAACCAATCATCACCATTTTCTTCTTTTTTTGTGGGGCTTTTCGGTTCGTAGAAATTGAGGTCATTAGAGCCCTAAAAATCTGTACAGGAAGGGAAAAGTATGTTACTAAGAACAGCCAACATGACTCTCTCCGCGTGTGGGACCCGCTGAATGACTCAACCACACTCACCAAAAACCCTCCCGAATTACAATATACCAAAACATACAAAGCCACAACATTACAACGAGTAAAACCAGCCCTTGCAACCTACTAGCGTCGGACTCGAAAAGAACAAGAGTTGATCAAGGAAAAACAGGAAAAAGAAAGGATGGATTCACGCACAAGTAAGTGGAAGTAGTTTCATAATCTAATTGTCTTATTTCTATTACATTGTTGTAAATGAGCGTAATTCTAATTTGTTTGGATATATTTCTTATTATTTCGAACATCCATTACTCCTCTTCTCTTTAGTTATTCTAAATATCGTTCCTTCAAGTTGACAATTTTTACAGTTCCATTAATTATAATATGCAATTTCCTATGCTTCAACGCTCATGGAAAGTGAGCTACCCTTCACTGCAATCTACACTAATAAACGTGAATCATCTGGAATGTCTGTTGCGTAGTAATCGAAAAATTCATTTGACATTTTTAAGAACACTTGTAAAGGGTTATTGTGATTAGAATGCAAAGAACGGTTAATATTAATGTATGAAAAGAGGAAAGAAATAAAGATATTTCCAAATTTTTAAACTATAATTTTAAATAAAGAATAGTTAACAATTATTGCAAAATTGTACTACATTACTTATTTCCATATGGGGTAAAATCTAATTCGTCAATTTTTCTCTGGAAAGTGAAAGAAACAACGATATAACATACTCGACCTCGTAGACCGACGTCATAAGTAGTGTAGCAAATATTTAAGTCAGCACTGACATGAGGCAGGTTNTGGAATATTCAATATTTACTTAAAAATTCAAAGGAAGACACATGGTTACTTTGCCAACATAGCTTCCTCTCCATCATCCCCTCTCGTTTAACACACACAAAGAATTTCGAAAATATACATACATAGTAAAATATATAGATCACACATATAAATACACTCACACATATTTTCCTCAAACCAATAAGCACCACGCCATGGCTTATGAGCTACCTTTTATATTCTCATAAAATACAATAGTTTTTAAAGTACAATTAAAACTTGTTTCCTGTTCTATTATATAAACACATAAAACGCTTATCTAACACAAGATAATAATCTGATGCAAAAAAACATTTCCATTTACTAAACATAAATATTTCGTGTTCATTAGATTAAATTACAGTTTTCAGGGCGTAAAGTAATGAGAGGAGAAGTCTGTTGGTGGAATACGTCTACAAACGTTATTTAGGAACAAACTACATGATCCGAATTGCTCAAGTAATAAGGAGGATAGAACTATCGAGATTGGCCTATTTGGTCTGGAACAACCACGAAACTACAAATGCTTAATAGATTGACGTTGCAACATTCCGAGCTCAGCGACCAATAAAGACGACCATCTTTCTTATAATTACTTTTTTTATGGGCGAAAAGAAAAGTGAAATACTGCTTGGGACGTAGCGTTACCCACAGCGCGTTAACTAAACTGTAACTTGGGAAGAATCTTAGGACGTAATTATGGGGGATAGGAGACTATTAACGGATAACCATTGGATCCTTATTAGATATTAAACAATGAAAATCGCAATTGATGAAAAAGGCATACTCTGGAATGTTTTCGCACTTTTTTCCCAACACATTTACACGTGAAAGGTAAACGTCATATACATTTGTATAATAGTTTTTAAGTATTATGCTGACAATTCAAGGCGTTGCGATTTTGTGTAGCGTATTCGCAGTATTTGACGAAATATTTGAGAAACTAGCAAATTTGATGTCCTCACATGATCCAAGCAATCAAATATCACAATAAAGACAGATACGTGTTCTTATACCAATAATGAACGGAATATATTTGATTTTATTCATAACACATTTAACGGTAGAATGGTGTGTGTAGGATTAGTGCAACATTTGATAGAGTTAGCTATACACGATGTGGCTCAAATATTGAAACTTTCAATAGATCTATCAAAAATAAAAACTGACGAAAGAGGAATTTTGACTCATTGGTTCTTTTATAGATGCTTTTATAATGCGGATTATAGGACTAAGTTCAAGACTTTTCGCATTTATTTGGGAAGTAGATCATTTTTATAAAATACCTCATCTTCGTAACCATAACATTGTGTTATTTTAAGTAATCCTTCGTTTACTAAAAAATTAGTTCTTTACATTTACTTCTCGTCTATGCACAAAGAACAGTGAAAACATAAAAATAAACATTTCGGAGATAATATATATTCTTTGCAAAATGGGGTATGACGATATTTCGATGATATCAGGGGTATTCAAACTGTCCACACGATATTTCTAGAAAAATGATAATAAAAGGCTTCTAAAGTTTCTTTTCAAAGATATAAACGTAGAAAAATATTATTTCTTGTAAAGTTGACAGAAATGTGGCTATTTTTATAAAATAGTTTCAACATATGCCGCTTTTAAAGAAACGCACGAAAACATGGTATGAAATATTTACCACAGAATTGAAAATACACTAATGATCCAGCAAACCGTTATTTGGTCTACAAAAAACCTCATCCAATTATAATATCCTGGGTTCATTCAGTTTCTTGACTTAATATTTTACGGAATATATCAAGTGTTCAAGCTTTTATACTGATAGAAACTTTATAGACGAAAGATCTCTAATAAAAGAAATTTGTAACTTGGGTTACTTATAGATTGGAGTAGTTGAAAGTTAAGGTTAGGTAACCGTTTGAAGTAGGTAGTAGTTTCGTAGAATTATACAACAACAAATAGCAAGATTATAGAAGATCACGTGCTTGATTGTTAAATGTACTAAGTAAAATTGGCTTGTTCAAAAAGTTACCAGTTCAATCAAGGAACTTTATTGACAAATAAATTAATCCTGAAATCCGAATACCTGGATTACTTCAATACCGCAAATCATATTTCAATTGACAATGATATGAATCTTCACGGTCACATAGGTGTAGAAGTATATTTGTAGAAAGACGCACCGATTGCTACAAACAGCGTATGACCACGGGGAGGTCAAAAAATGTATTTTCTTTCCGTCAGAAAGCAAGGGACCACTCTCATCAACTCCGATTTTTTTCATTGGGGCTTTACTGCTCGCCCTCATCGAGGTCATTTGAGACCTAAAATTCTGTACAGGTAGGGAACTCCTCAGTTATGCACTAAGGAGAGCCAACATGACTCCCCCCGCGTGTGGGACTCGCCGAATGATTCAACTATTCTCACTAAAAACTCCCCTGAAATTTAATATGTACAAACATAAGAAGAAGGGGAGAAGAGAAACAACAGTTTTATAAATACAATTATGTTGCATCGATCAGGCAGTTCAGACGTTTTAATTGTAAGCTACCTGTTAAACTCATTGTAATGTACTTTCTATACAAATTAGTGTACATTATTTAAGGTTACTAGTTAATTTTAACCTGTATCTATGGATGTGTGCTGTAGTTACAACTTATAATAGCAGTGATTTAGCAATAGTTGCTATTGTAAAGTGTCTTCTCCTTATAGCCTATAACATAACCTAAAATGTCGTTGTGTGGAGTATGCAACAAATCAGAAATAGGAACTGAACCCAAAAATTTTGTTAAAGAGTATAAATGATCATATCAAATTACAAAAAAAATGAATGACACTACGGCTGAACTGAAGGAACAGTCTGAGAAAGCAATACAGTATTTAGAGAAATTTATGGAACTGCTGAAAATGAAGTATCAAAAGATAAGATACTGCTTTTACAGGATAGGCTAGATGAGCCAGAGCAGTACTCTAGGAGGAACTGTGTAGAAATACAGGGAATTCCAGTTAAGAATAATGATATGATCCAAAACGGTTAAGGATGTGGGCAAAGCCTAGTGTATGGAAATTCACGACTCAATGATAGATGCCTGTCACACCCTGGGGAAAAAGCCTAATTTTAGAGAACACTCCGGCATAATAGTACAATTTGTAGGAAGAATAGATGGTGATGACATGCTGATCAAGAGAAGAGTTAAGAGATCTTCTTCACCAGACACCTGGACCTGTCATCGGACAACCCAATACATGTGACCGAGACACTAACCCCTGCTAGGAGAAGAATGCTGGACAAGGCGAGGGAGGAGAATAGGAAGCAGGGTTACAAATGGCCATAGGTGCGTGATGGGAAAATATTCTTAAGGAAAGAACATAATGGACTAGTCACAATTGAAAAAATTCCAAGCTCACCTCAGAAAAATTTAGGTACTTAAAATTCATTTTAATTGGTATGTTTTCTTTATTTGTTATTACTTAATAAAAATAAGTAGATGTTAGAGGAGTAGAACTAACCGAACTTAAATAAATTATAAGAAAAATATTGATTTTCTAAATTAAAGTGATGGTATAATTTTTGTATGTCAAAATATTAGCAGTACGAGGGGAAACTTTGATTTGTTCAGGCTGAAGATTCTGCGTTACCGTATTTACCTAAAATAATAGTATTCTACGAATTCTGGATTGAACATAATAAGATACAATTATATAAATTTCCAATTAATTTTCTACATGTTAAAACTAATTAACAATACAAAGCCGAGGGGAATAGCAAGGTACATGGCAGTATTAATGTAACTGAGCCAATGCCAGTGCATTTCAAATCAGCTAATGTAATAACGCTTACTGTAAAAGTATTGGGTTGTCAATTTAATTTAATTGCTATTTATAGAAGTATTAAATATCTTAGTACTATGTTGTTGATTAACTCAAATCATATTTAGGTGAACCTAGTATTAGGTCATGTAAAAATATTATAATAATTAGAGGCATGAATATTAATATTGTAGACACCAGTTCTATGATTAGAGAGTATACATTCAATTGGGTTTGGAATGGAAATAAATCAATAATTAATAAGATAACTAGAATCACTGAAAAATCAAAAAACTGTATTGACCATGTTCTTGTAAAAAAATTAATAAAAAGAATCGAATGGTTGAAGTGGGAGTAGTTGACAGTCGTCTAAGGGATCACTATACGACGACTGTGATTATATGAGTAGATGCCTATCTTGAGCCGTCTGTCTCGGTCAAGTTTGCGCAGGATTATTACAGAATCAATAATGAACAGCTGATTTAAACCTTGGATAGACATAGATACATGTAAACGTATTAAAATTAGAAATAACCTATTAAAGACATTGAAGAAATATCCTCATGACGAGGAAAAAAGGAATCAGGAAAGGAATTATCGAAATAAATTTCAAAATCATATATGTTCTTTAAAAATCATTATTATTCTTTAGCGATAACACTAAAAAGCGAGGAGAATTTTTAAGTTTGTAACAGGTTTAGAAGAAATGCAATGACTATATAATATCCTCAAAAGTATGACAGTAGAGCTCCCTTAAACGGTAGATAATGAATTTAATAATTACTTTTTGCCAATTGATGGGAAAGTGGGTAAAAATATAAAGAAACTAAGTTATTTTTATTCTATAAAGTATGGAAGTTGCTTTCAAAAGCAATGTATTTCTCAGTCAATGTTTTTGTGAGTTCAAAATCGGTGAGTTCAAAAAGTAACGAGATCAATTCAAGGACCTTTGTCGACAAATAAATTACTCCTGAAATTCGTATTCCTCGATTAATTCAATACCGATAATTCTTCTTAACATGACTAGCCCATGGATCGTCACAGTCACATGAGTCTAGAAGACTCTTTCTGGATCTACGCCCCGGTTGCTACGAACAGCCTACGATCTTGTGGAGGGCAATAACCTTAGTTTCGCTGCGGCAGCAAACAAAGGATCATCCCATCAATTTCGACCATGAGTCCTTATGCAGAAGCAGATTTCACATTTTAGAACACCCTTTGGTTCGGTACGTGTTACAATAGTAAAGAATACCTACTATTTGGTACGTTAATATATAAGCAATTCCATTACTTTTTAAAAAATCCGTGTCCACGAGGGCTAAGTATTTGGCTGCTGATAGTTTTTATAAATGTCCTTGCAGAATGAAGCCGTTTCCTAAGTTTTAAAGTAATCAGATTCAACATATGCTTTCTAGGATAGTTAATCCTCTCTGACCCATGAAATTTCGTTATTTTCCATCTTCATTTTCTATTGTGTATTTGAGCTAGAAATCGAATAATAAGCTTCCATTATCATTAAATGAACTTCAGTTTACCTACGGATATTTAACCATTCCATACCTGGGAAGTCCTCGTTTGTACAAACTCGTATTGTACAATTGAAAATAGACAAAAATCTACTTTTTTACATTTGTTTCTAATTTCACAAATATCAAAATCTTCAGTTTCTTAGAGTTTCCAGCATTCAGGATAATTGTATAGTGCAGAAATTCCAATAAAAAAATAAGAACGACAGTATTTTCTCATTTAGTTCCAGAGTTATGAGTGTGGAAAACCAGTGTATTCCAGAAAAAGACATTAAAATGGCGTTATTTTCAATGAGGACGAAAACGTCTGATAATTTTACATATAATAGTTCTACGCTAGCAGAATAATGTCAAATAATTTTAACTTTGATATAGACTTCTAATTAGCTACACGAAGTTTTAAATCAAACCCGTTTTCTACACATTTCTTGTTCGTTCTAAAAACATTAGGGCTCTTATAATAAATTGTTTTACTAATTAACGTATTTAACAATAATATATTAGACTTCTCAATGTTATTATATCAAGAGCTTTACTGACAGTAAAATATAAATTCCCTCGTGATTGTCTTGTATCATGTCGACATTACTAGTGCTCATAATCTTCGACTTAAATCTTCGTGCAGTATTTTAACTTTCAGTTTTATAGACAATTAAACACTAAAAAAATTTGATAGAGGTTTCTAAACAGCTGCTGAAAATTGAAAAAAACTCTCTTCTAATGGATGTTCCCTAATTATTCGTATATTTGTGCAATTCATGGGCAACAATAAAAATCATTGCACTATGATTTTTCTATAAAGAAACAGGTGTTTAGAAATTTTGTCATTCAATATTTATTCGCGTCAATAAGAGAAAGTTTCTTCTTCTAGTAGACTTGTAACATTTTTCTTCTACTGGCAAGTTAAGAAACACAAACTTCATAAATGAGGGAATAATATAAAGTCACGTTTCCTTCATGGCAAAAAATATAGTTATAACTTTCCATTATGCAGTACAATAAATAATATTTTAAAAAATCAAACTACTTTCGCTCATATTTTTCTATATTTGATATTGATTTCATTGAGTAACATTACGAAGTAAAATTCAAATCTTTGTGAAAATATCGAGACAAATGAGAAAAAATAAGAAAATATCTTGCTCTTTTTAAAATTAATATTTAGTATTACTAGCTTTGCCTGTCTTTTGTTAAGTCAATAATGCTTAGGTAATGTGTACAATACCAAGGAAATGTGGGAAATGTTACGAATATTTCCTACTTTATCAAATGGCTTCAGATAGAGTTCTTATTACCTACGAATTCAGGCGTTATTCATTAACTATCTAGGTTAATGTGATATTTATTTATAAGAAAAAATTTACAGGTATGTAATTGAAGTGCACTATCCTTAAATGGTTACCATGATTGATTTCATATTAAAACAAAAAACCATTGGGTAAACATTGTAATGAATTATTAAATACAGTAAATTTAAAAAAAAAACTTGTAATGAATCGAAGTAATCTAGAATTTGCGAGTCCATGCGGGAGCGAAAATAAAACGCCTCTTAATAATAACACTCGAACGACGCAGGCAACTACCGACTTGTTCTAAGAAAGGTCAGCTTTCTCTCAAGTTTTAACAATAGAACGGTGTAAGGGAGGGAGACGACCCTCACTTAAATACGAGTCAAAGCGGTGCCCGGGGTTCATAACAAACATATGATTGTAACGTTCCATAGCTATAAACAACTACTGATCTACCAAATATTCAATTATGAGTTACAAATTTAAGGAAGACCATGTCAACTATGCCAAAATAATTTCTTTCAAAAATATACATCCAGAGTAAAATATATAGATTACACGTATAAACACATACACACATATATTCCTCAATTAAATTAACAATAATCAATGGATTATACGCTATCTTCAATCATCTCATAAAATACAATTTCCCCTTAAGCACAATTTGAAATTTCTTTCCTGTTCTATTACATAAACACATAAAACGCTAATCTAACACAAGATAATAATCTCATGCGAAAAAGCATTTCCATTTACTAAACCATAAATGCTTCGTGTTTATTAGATTGAATTACAGTTTTCAGGGCGTAAAGTAATGTGAGGGGAAGTCTGTTGGTGGAATACGTCTACAAACGTTCTTTGGGACCAAACCACGTGATCCGAGTTGCTGATATTTACTTCCATTGAGGTATTGTTGAAAAAGTATTGTTGAACTTACACGGAGGAAAGAACGATCGAGATTCGTCTATTTGGTTTAAGACAAATACCGTCACTTACATAATTTGAGACAGGTCAGAACAGCAATACCGCAAGATACTTTACTTTCGTCCTGTAAATGAGTTAAAGAAAGTGTATTTGCGAAGAAAAAGTAAATGTCACAATTGTGCCTTTTTCAATTTAAGAACTATATCTCTATTATCAAAAACGAATTTTGACATTAACCTTACAATGCTCTTATATGAATTCTCTATTCAAACTCAACTCATTGAGAAGAGTGGAAAATTCACCATATTGATCCCTTCAACATATCCATTTCCGCACACACAATTCTTGATTGATCGCAAATACTACATTTAGTTCTAAGAAGATGTTACGCTTCCGGCATCAGCTTGTATAGAAAATGAACGTTCCAAAATAAACTTTCTACACGGTATAGGACGATAAATGGATGCTGTTAGTATGCGTTGTCTCTGAACGCCTCAAAGAGCAACATGCAACCAACCTCAACTGGGCTACCAATTATCTAAATTTGTACACAGACTCATAAAAGTATTAACTCATTATTTAATAACGTGTTTAGTTCTCTACAATATACTTTCGAAGTTTCCACGAGTCGTACTGAAAAACAGATCATGCTTGTTAATTTCCATACAATCTGCATCCAGTCTGGAGAGTATCGCACGAAACGAACCGAGTAAAGCGGGTTTCACCAATGACTTGTCTGTCGTCGCTCACATACACATCGACTGTGTACCGGTTCCGTCTAAGCACACAGTTTCCGTCCTGCATTGAACGGTCTGTCCCGTTACTGTTCTCCTGTAAAGATATTTAAAAAATAGTTCGCCTCAATGTTTTTTGTCGGAATAGACCTTTTGAGTCACATTTTTAGTGATGCATAACGAAGGTATACTAAATAATATTTTAAAACTTTAAATGCGTCAGATCCAGTTATTCCATTTTTTTAATTTCAGATATTCCAGACAAATCCTTTTTGGTTTGAAGAAGGAGAGGAAAATGAGACCTACTTTAAGCATTATTATAGCAAGCTACGTAATGGTGACTTCGTGCGTAGATTGTTCCAACCTGTACCGCGCCATTTCACATTCACTGAACGAAAACTGTTCAATACAGAATCGAACCAAAGACTCACTCAAAACAAGAATTGGAATAGTCAGTTCATTTTCTAATTCTACTCCTTGGGTACCGTTAGGACCGAATGAGAGAATTTTGCAAACATTGATATCTTATGTTGGATCACATTTTGATGTGTTTATTATAGCAAGAGATGACATTGCCAACGAATCTGCAGTTCGACAAATA
Source organism: Laupala kohalensis (assembly GCA_002313205.1). Lineage (NCBI taxonomy): Eukaryota > Metazoa > Arthropoda > Insecta > Orthoptera > Trigonidiidae > Laupala > Laupala kohalensis. Next base: position 17,562 of record NNCF01127097.1, on the reverse strand, counting down.
CGTGACGCACAAATCGATATTTACAGTGATTATGTTCCGTTCATATCTCTTCACAATCATTTCGATTTGTTCCATACATTCATTTCACAAAATATTGGAGTATTGGTATCGAGGCGAAATGTACAACGCCGCAGTGTGCTAAACTCCTTCTCATCAGCTACATGGCTTGCAATTGGATCGTGTTTGCTAATTTTTGCTGCAGTTTTCTTCTTTGTTTTTAAACACGAATTTTCTGAAAGTTTTACTGAAGTTGTTCGCACTTTTGTCACAGGAGGATTTAATACTCGCCAGAGGCGATTGAAGATTTGGTTGAGCATCTTTAGTATTATAATGACATGTGCATTCTGTAGCCAACACTTCAGTTCCCAGGCGACGATTCAACAGGAGGTACAAATCGAAACGGTAGATGAACTCGTCGCGCAGTATAAAATAATTTACACCCATCCTATGTTGTATAGTTATTTATATGAAGAAAGGCAAAACGATGATTTGGGTAAAGCTCTGTTAGCGAAAATAGCAAAAACAATGTTTAATTCACACACTGCGAAGACTATATTAGAAAGGATGTTAGAATCTCCAGATTCAGCAGTCCTGAAGGATGTCAGCTTTCTGGAATACATCAAGAATCTAAAACAATTTTCTAACCACAATACTCCGCTCTTTCATATTATACGTGAGAGAATTCTTTCTCCAATATTTTTTGTCATACCTATACGAAAGAATTTTTTACAAAAAAAGCATTATTCCACTGTTTTGCATCGAATGCAGGATGCAGGAATAGAACAACATTTGATGAAACTAGGTATGAACGATTTGCAACAACAAAACAAATTGTTCATAGATCCATCAAAAATAACAACTGACGAAAGAGAAATTTTGACACTTTGGCATTTTAAGGAGGCGTTTATAATATGGAGTATAGGACTAAGCGCAGGGCTTTTTGCATTTATTTGGGAAGTAGCGTACTTTTATGTAAAACTTAATCATCGTGAGCATAATATTGTGTTATTTAAGTAAGCGATTGGTGAAATAAACTTAGTTTTGGACATTTAGTTCTCGTCTTTGCATAAAAATCAGAAAACACAAACAATATATTATTTCCGAGACATTGTAATATTTTTTTGTTATTGATCCAGTAGACCGAATAATGAAGATTGATATGAAAGACAAAAAAACAATATTGTTCACTCGATATTTTAAGAAATATGGCAATGAAACATTTCAAGCAACTCCTTTTCTTAGTATTATGGTACATAAATCTTTTTTGTGTGTTTTAAATTTTAAAAAGAGAAAATAAGCATTTTAAAAATATTTACAAAATAAACCGTATATTTTGAAACATTTCAAACTATCTGATGAGACATTTACCAAAAAGTGGAAAATACGCAAAAAAACAATACAAAAAAACTGGATAATCTTATTAGGTGTAGAAAAAAAACTTTCCATATTTTATTGTTTGTAAAGTCAATTTCTTGTCTTGAATGTTTAAGGGAAAGTCAAACTCTTTATACAACTAGAAAGTTTATGTACAAAAAAGATCTAATAAAGAGTTGTATAGGAAAGTTAATAGTTTGAAGTAGATACAAGTTTAGAGAAGATGTCCGAGTGGAGTACGAACAACTTTCGAAGGAAAACTTAAGAGACTAAAGTATGTGGCACATCAAAACCATAAACTCACAAATGTTGGAGAAGTTTATTTTCAGAAGATATGAATGAAAATTTGGAAATATTCTTTCCTCCAAATATGTCAATATGCATTGCAAGTTAAAACACCAATATTTATGTACACGTATTAGTAGACATATAAATTAGATTAATTTTAAACGTCATGTACTTGTATGTTAAATGTAATAAATAAAGTTGATGTGTTCAAAAACTAACGAGTTCAATTCAATAACATTTGTCGAACAATAAATTAATCCTGAAATTCATATTCCTTGATGACCGAATACACTTCTAAATATGACTACCGCATGAATTGATACGTGACGCAAGTCTAGTAGAATCTTTCTAGACCGGGTCTCCGGTTGGTCCGACGCTCCGGTTGGAACGATCGCGACTAAAGCACAGTTCATTCCAATATCATTGAGTTGTCAATATCGGCTTAAATATTATCCCCATGTTTACCAGTCACCGAGTCACTCAGGGTTAAATTCCCGGAGGAGCAATGAAATATTTGTAGCTTTTTCACTTCAATGTCCCAGTTGATATAGCTGTTACTTCTAAAAACCGAACACCTCTTCTTCTATACAACTCGTACTATTCCTGGTATCGCAAACTCCTGGTATTACTAACTGCTCCTACTAACAGCTCCAGGTCGGTCATGTTCTTTGTAAACCTACCTAGTAAATAACCCCCACCACACCCCTCCTACCACCTTTCTCCCATATACATATGCTTGTACATGGTCTTTGCTCTCCTGCTACTCCTGTTGTTTTTTGCCACCTTGCCACAAACTGTGTCATTACAATTTCCGAGGGATCTAGTGAACTAGATGTTGGCGAACACTAAAATTCTAGAGCCCTTTTTATCTATTATGATTTCGTGTATTCAGTCGACTTTTTGTAAAAATTTTTTTTTTGTGGGGCTTTAGGGCTCGTCAACAGCGAGGTCATTAGAGCCCTTAAAACTTGTACAGGTAGGGAAAATGCAGTTACGCACTAGGGAGAGCCAACATGACTCTCCCCGCGTGTGGGACTCGCCGAAAGACTCAGCCATACCCACTAAAATCCCTCCTGCATTACAACTCAAAACACAAATCCCAATATATCTCATGCCTTTTACTAAAAAACACTTTTTAAAAAAAGGAGAAGAGGAAAGAGAAAAATGAAAGATACCCTAGCCCTAATAGCGTCGGGATCGAAAAGAACAAGAGGTGACCAAGGAAGGTCAGGAAAGAGAAAGGAAGGAGTCTAGTACAAGTAAGTGGAAGTAATGCCAGACTCAGCTCGGGGTCCCGTGTTCGCCAAACACGTACTTACTAGATGTAAGTCCCCTGGGGGGTTTTTGTAAACAATCAACATTTTTTTTTCTTTGTGGGGCTTTACAGCTCGTAGAAATCGAGATCATTAGAGCCCTCAAATTCTCTACAGGTAGGGAAAATGCAGTTACGCACTAAGGAGAGGCATTATCACTCTCTTCGCGTGTGGGAGCCGCCGAATGACTCAACCACACTCACCAAAAACCCTCCTGAATTACAATATGTCAAAACATACAAATCCACAACATTACAACGAGGAAAATGGAAGATACCCTAGCCGACGCAACCTACTAGCGTCGGGATCGAAAACAGCAAGAGGTGATCAAGGAAGAACAGGAAAGAGAAAGGATGGATCCTCGCACATGTAAGTGGAAGTAGTTTCATATTCTAATTGTTTTATTTCTATTACCTTGTTGTAAATGAGCGTAATCCTCATTTGTTTGGATATATTTCTTATTATATCGAAGATCCATTACTCCTCTTCTCTTTAGTTATTCTAAACATCGTCCTCCAAGTTGACCATTTTTACTGTCTGATTAATTATAGTTTGCAATTTTCTATCCTTCAACGAACATGGAAAGTGAGTTACCCTTCATTGCAATCTCCATTAATAAACGTGAATCATCTGGAATGTATGTTGCGTAGTAATCGAATAAATAATTTGAAATTTTTAATAATATTTGTAAAGGGGAGCTCATATCTTTAATGATAGAAAATAATATAATGTGACATCCTTACTCGTGAAATCTATACACGAACGTTAAACGTGAAAAACAGCTAGCAAAATGTACCAAGAAAGTTTAGCAAATGAAACAGTGCACACCTAAAAACGTCGCGATATGATACACCGTCATTGGATGTCAATTCGCGTCTAAGGACGTTTCGTGTCGGTGAAAGATCACAAATACAATGAGAAACATGAGATGTACACTATCTTCTATTCTTCTTTAGTCAATAAAATTTGATTTGTTTACTTTACTGTATAAATAAAAGAAAGTATAGGAATAATTATAAGTAATGTGTGATTCCAGTTATACCAATTCCATACAATATTTTGCAATTATATTAAAATTCTGTTAAAAACTATATTTTATCACAGTATTACGCATACGTTTTTTACAGAAACTCGAATATCTTTCACATTGTCTATGAAGACCTTGCGAGATAACGAATCTCGAGATGTCGTTTTAATATAAAGAATGGTAAAGTTTATTGAAGTCAAGAATATGCAATATATTTTTGTTATAGAAGTCCGAAATGAGAGTAATAAAAAAATACAAAATATTTCTTTAATAGCAGTGCAAGGAAACGTTTTCTCTCGTTTTGATTTACCAGGGATACGATGCCTTCTATTAGTCTGCGAAATATGGGCCCCGTTTCATATAGACCTACGATTGGTCAAACGATACTTCCCCTGTCGAAGGGGAAGCAAGAAGAGAGAGGCGTTGCAAACTTAACAGATCCAAAATTGGTCAGAACGTGGGACTTAGAAAGATAAATGGGCCCTTATTTGTTATCAGTAGTGTACATGGCAGTATTAAGGTATACGAGCCAAAGCCAGTACATTTTTAAGTAGCTGATGTAATAATGCTAACTGTAAATGTATTGGATTGTCAATTTAACTTAATTGCTATTTAAAGAGGGCATCACCGTCTTAGTACTATGTTGTTGATTAACTCAAATTGCATTTTTATGCGAACCTAGTATTAAATCATGTAAAAATATTATAATATTTAGAAACATGAATATTAATATTTTAGATCCCAGTTCTATGATTGATGAGTATAAATTTAATTTGGTTTGGAATGGAATTGAATCACTAATTATTAATCTAACTAGAGTCACTAAAAATTCAAAAACCTGTATTGACCATGTTCTTGTAAAAAATTTAATAATAAGAAGCGAGACATTGAAATGAAATTAGTTGACAATTGTGTAAGGGATCACTATACGACGAGTGTGATTATACGAGTAGATGTCTATCTCGAACCGTCTGACTCCGTCAAAGTTGCGTTGGATTATTACAGAATCAATAATGAACAGCTGTTTGATGGTCTAGATTTAGCGGACGAGCAATGTTTACAAACAAAAGAATGCCTCGAATGCTTTTCGTTTTGTTTTTTATTTTGTGGAAATTTTAAATTCTATGTTACAGAATTCTACGAATGTCAAAAAGAGCAAAAAATCAAGTATGGGTAAATTAAAACCTGGGATAGACATGTAAACGTATTAAAATGAGAAAAAAATCCGAAGTGCTGCCGGTACGCAGCAGCAGGAGTATACTTCTTTGAAAGGTGAGACAGACGCAATTTCATGGTAAGTTGTATGAACAACAATGGTGGGGTGTGATTGGGTATTTCAGTTGAGGAAGTAGTATGATGATATTTTCCTCCACTACATGTTTAAAGCGGACATCCGCTGGGCGTTAGGTCTTGCATTGTTAGATAAGGAAAATTTTAAGGAAATGATATAAGTGTCAGAGGGGTCATCAGAAACCTCAATGATCTTCACTCCGTAAGATCTATTAAGAATATAGCTTCTTTTGCTGAAGGACGAATACCCAGCTTCTAGAAGTAAGCATTCTTGACGACTAAGCAAAGATACTTCTTCATAACAGTATCAAAGATACTGTTATGGGTTCTGAGAAACGATGGTGAAGCAGAAGCAATACAANGTTCTGAGAGACGATGGTGAAGCAGAAGTCAATACAACACGGTCAAAATCACATACACACCGAACTAGACTTCTATACAGACGAAGAACACACGCGCGGTCGGCGTCCCATGAAGATGCTCTTAGACAGCAAAGGGGGTTCATGGATGAATTACAAGAGGATTGTAGTCTTTGGATTTGATTACGCCACATTACGATGCGGTCGAATGTGAAACCCAGGAATTTTAAGGAGACAAAGAAAGGAAGACGTTCGCCCCCAAGAAAAATATCTGGAACACTGTGGGCTTTGTACATCCTACAGAAATGCATATAGTATGTCTTGGATACCGGAAAGCAAAAGCACGCAGACACGCTCGACTCGTATAAACGATTTAAAACCAATTGCAATTGACTCTCGATGACAGAGACACTTCTAGACGAACAACAGATGGCGAATTCGTCAACTTTGAGAGACGCACGTACCGTTTCTCAAACCACTAACGCAATATTATTTATGGTCATATCAAATAGGTTGACGCTAAATCATTGAACCCTATGGGACACCGTTTTCCAAAGGGTGATATGATGACAAATGAGTACTGAGACGAACAAGGAAAGACCGTTGAGAGAAGAAGCACGAACAGGGGAGACAACTTCGGAACCCAAACGAGAGCAATATGCGTAGGATTCCATATCTCCAAATTGTATCATTAGCTTTTTCCAGGTCAAAAAAGATGTCCACAATGTGTTCTCTCAATTCAAACGTTAATAAGATAGTGGATGACAACGCAGCAAGGTGGTCCAATGTTGCCCGCAAGAAGGATTGAACTATCAAGTGTCGACTAAATACGATTTGAGTCAATCATTCTAAAAACCCAAACAGTGGCAAGGGTTGGTAGTTACCGGATCCACCGCTTTCAGCGCAGCGATCACTAAGAGCTAGCAACTAACGTAGATATTCCATTTGTTTTTAGCAAAATACAGTTTAACAATGTTTGTGATGTTCAATTACTCATTCTCCGTTTACAAAAATTGCTCCGAATCGTATAGGGATGTTGTAGGATAACATCTTGACACGATTTGTCTAATGCTAAAGCGGCCCTTACTCGAGAAGAAAAAATCCTGCTTTACACGGTCCATTTCATGTACTGTTTTATGCCATACAAACCACACTCTATGCAGATTGCATTAATATTTTTAAACATTCTCTACTTTTTAGAAAGTTTCGTTAGAATTAATTAGTACACTCCTAGCACCATTTCTGCAAACTAATTCCCTCGTATCAGTTGCGCAGTTAAAATGTTATACGTAGTTGTATTATTTTGTGATAAATTTTTTTCTGGTAGTTTAACTTTAGAAATCAATCATTAGGAACAAACACTGGAAAAATTTAACCTTTCGTTTGTGAATAAAGTTTTAAATAAGGTTCAGAGAATTTGTACCTTAGTTAAGGTCAGTTGTTGGTTCGTTCCCCATAGCGTTGAGTGACAACACATACTAACTGCACCTCTAATGTGGATATCATGCCTTTATACTCAAAGAACTAACATACCGTGATGAATAATGCTCTAGACAGAATTAATTTATTGCACTGTTGTATATTTACCAAAAATTGATGTTTTGTAAACGTTTTTAATGATTACAAAAGAGAATTTTTGAATAATTTTGAGGATTTCAAATAATATAGCAGCGAATCTGAAGATGTTGCCAAAGTAGCATCGACACGTTGGCAGTGTATTAGTAAATACTAATATAGTATTACATTAAAAAATATTTGTCTGTAAATATATTCGCAGAGTAGTGTTGTTCAAGTAAAAAGCTTTAAATAATAAACTCCAATCCCTTGCTCTATATTTATTTATTTGAACGTCGACAAAACGATGATTTGGGGAAAACTTTGTTAGCAAAAAACACAAAACAAATACTTATTCCACGCACTGTGATCACCATATTAAGAAAGGTGTAACAATCTCAACATTCTACAGTACTGACGCATGTCAGAGATATGGAACACATTAAGAAACTAAAGGATAATTTTAGCCACAATACTCCGCTCTTCCATATTATACGCGAAAGAATTTTTTCGATATTATTTATTTTCATACCCATTCAAAAGAATTAGTCACATCACAAACATTAATTCACAAGTTTCCGTCGAATAGTGGAAGAAGGATTGGTGCAACATTTGAGGGATTAGGTATGTACGATGTGCGAAAAATATTGAAACTGTCCATTGATCCATCCAAAATAAAAACTGACGAGAGAAAAATTTTGACTCTTTGGCATTTTAAAGACACGCTTTTAATATGGATATAAGCATTTGTCACCTTGATTACCTCAAACACTATTTCTTGCAAATACCGCATGGATTGTTACCGAAAATATTTTTACGACACATAAAACTGGTATAACTAATGCACAGTTCATGCACTATTACAGTGTCCTCATTGATGGTTTAAGTCACTATCTCCATTCTTGCCTTCCACTGAGGTACTACGGGATCACTTCTTGGCGAAGCCAGATTAAATATGGAACTCTCACACTTCAATGTCCCAGTACATTGAGCTATGTCTTCTGAAAAGCGAATTTCCTTTCTTTTATCCTTTTCCTAGTTCTTTCAATATCACTACCTTTTACTATTACTAACCTTTTACTAATATTTTACCTTTTACTAATCGGACTAACAATTTACTATTATTTTACCTTTTACTAATCGGACTAACAAAAACATCAACGTGGTACAAGTTGTTTGTAATCACACCTACTAACAATAGCCCCTACCCCACACTTTGTAAACTCTAGCACCCCTTGTAGAAAAGCTTCAAAAGAACGCTACATTTATACACTCTATATTATAAAGGATTATAAATTTAACATTTTAATTTCCCGCGCAATTTAAATTCTCTATAGTTGCATCATTGTTCCATAAGTCAAGCGATATATACATCTAGTTTATTTTAGAATAAATAAATAATAAAATAATTGCTATTAACTGTCTATGTCTACAGTTATAAATTTAATTCAACGATTCATATTCTATTCTTCAACACAAAAATTAATTTACGATGTACTTATTGACTTTTCTTGGTGTTTGTCAACTTGCTTGAAGCTGTGTCATTACAAGGTGCTTTTCATTTATCTTGTTCTTGTATTACCAGTCAGAATCCTTTGATACCATTTATTATTATTCTTTCATTATATCCATTTTTCTAGTTTCTGTTACATAGTTGAAAATGCAACTAATCTTCTATTGTTTGGACATATTTCCCTGATCTCTCAGTCTTCATCTATTTAGTTTTATCCTAAACAGTCCCTTTTACGTTCTGTTTCGTGCGGTACCAATTATGCTGGAAGTATATTGCATACTATTATCTATATTAGTATTAAATGTTCCTAGTCAATTTAAACGAGTTGTATATTACATATTGCGAGATTAAAATTTTGTGCCTACGGGTGTTTTTTTTCTTCTCTTTTGAGGTGTATTCTGGTTACATTAACTTCAGAAATTAATCATAGAGAACGAAAAACTTTATTAAATACCATTCGTACATCAACACAGTTGTTTACATATCCAAAGAAGAGGAAACCGAGTTCATGTTAGTTGTTTGTTGCGCTCCCCATTGCGTTGAGACAAAACTCATACTAAAACCATTTCTCGTCCAACACCGAGTAAAACGATTATTTTGGAACGAGAATTTTCTGTGCGTGCAGATGCCGCAAAGCGTGATGTCAACCATTTCATATCCATTTCTTGTACAGTAATCGAACACAGTGAGTTAAATGGACAGAATAAAGCGCACGTGAGAGTCAATTTGTATGAGTCGTACTGTAAAATAGATCAAACGTAAAATGTTTCGAACAATTTGATATAAGAAATCCCCTTCTACTTTTAAAGGAAAAGAAATCACTCAAACCGAATAAAACTGGAAATTACGAGAAAAATGTATAATATCCTTGGTGTGTTAATATATATTATCTTTCTATGTCTTATATAATTATTAAAAACATATTAACAAAAATGTGCAGATAATATCAATGACAGCCCCGCAGTCATGGGTATCTCATGAGACTAGAGGATCCGAAGGGTCTGAAAGCTTCTCAGGGAGTATATTTGGGTCCTCTGGTATAGATTCTTAAAAGTCGACATTTTCATTTCATTAAAACTTAAAAGTATGAAATGAAAAGCTATTTAATTATTCTCCGAAATTCATGGGTGTAATAAAACAGATTAAAGAAAAGAAGCGATTATAATTGCGTAAATTGAAAATAAAAACTAATGAAAAATTTTCACTTTAAAAATATCATTTCAATTCCCTTAATTTTTTATAAACAAATGCCTTTCTAGTACGTAGGCATCTTTTTGCTAAACATATTACTTTATTTTTTCAAATAACGAAAAACCATATTATCAACTTATTGTCATAAAAGCAGTACAAACTATGTGTGACTACGTGAGGGACAATATATTAATTTACTCTCCGGAAGCAAGCAAAGGACCATCCCCTCAGTTTCGATCAATAGTAGTTTATAATAGCAGTATATACCAGTATAATAGAAGATCTATTGTAGTACATAATTGAGATAAAAATAAAAAAAAGTAAAAAAATCAATCATTGATTTTAAGTTTTATTGAAAAATGTGTTTCTATTTTTAATTTAAAAAACCAACGCAATTTATTTTTATTATAATTAATGATAAAGTTGTTCATGTGGAAAAATATACAAATGTAAATATTATTTTTAGCTTGGTGTTTCTATTATAAAGACAAAAATGTGAATAAATAAATTATAGATAAAATGTGTGCAAACTAAAAAACAGAATGAATATAAAGCACTTATATTTTATCTTAAATTAATAACTGAATACCTATTTAGAATTAAAATGTAAGAAACAGACAAGTATTCTATGAAAATCCCATTTTCCATGTGTAATACAAAAAATATCTTTTACTTTCCGAACAACCAAGATAATTTGCAATTTTTATAATTAACTTTCTAATGTAGAAATGCATTAAACAATTTTGTAATTTTAAATTAGTTCACTCAATACACATATCTATACAGTGTAGAAACGTATTAGATAATTTGCTGTTGTATCTTGAAACAAAAATTAGAAAGAAATACACGACATCATAAACCAACATCATAGCTAGAGATTACTACTCAACTAGCTTATTTTAAATGTTTAGTTGAAAATACAAAATAAGACTAATACAAAATACAAAACAACTAACGTCACAAGAAATATAAAAAATATATATACGTCACTACTGCAAAGTTAAACCGGGTAAGTAGCTAGAGATTAGTACTCAACTAACGTATTTTAAATGCTTAGTTAAAAATACAAAACATGACTCCAGTCAACTTAGCCCAGACAGATTCTTCACCCTCCTTTCAATACACATCCAAAATTTCCGATATTTTTCTCAATCCGATAAACACAAATCATTTGCTTAAAAGTTTTATTTTAATTTTCTCATCAAATAATATTAACTCTAAAGCACAATTTGAAACTAGTTTTCCAGTTCTATTACATAAACACATCTTTTCATTGTAATGTTATCTAATACAAGATGATCATCTGATGCGAAAATGTATTTTCATTTGCACAAGCATACATGCTTCCAGTTCCACGGTCCCACTTCTCATGTGCAGTGATAAGGTAGAGCACCAATGCAATTAAATTTTTATATAAAAAAAAACAAGTTAATACTGCTAGAGATGTTGCATTACCCACAGTGCATTAACAAAACTGCTCCGATATGTATGAGGATGTTGCAACGTAAACTCTTGACACGATTTGTCCGTCCCTTTGATCGCAGAAACCGTCTTTTCACGAGATTAGATAAAACCCCAGTGCACGTTTCATTTTACGTTCTATTTCGTGCGATACACACCAGGCTGAATGTTGATTGTATGGAAATTTTCAAGTGGGCTCTACTTTACTGTGCTAATCGTTCAAATGGACTCGCGCACTCCCTGTACCATCGCTATTTACTTGCTCCGGCGAATGTTTTTACTCGAGTCGGCTGAATGGTTCAAATATTTTGCGTAGTTATAGTTTTATTTCTGTAGCGAGTTTTTCTTGTTAGTTGTACATACGAAATTTCTCGTTTTACTGTCACAATTTATTTCAGTCCGCTAGTCGTATGCTAGAAACTCAAACGGGTGGTCCTTCACTATAAATGAAGTTAATTATAAAATAAATTAGTTTTCTGTGTAATATGCATTCCCTTTTAAAACTAATAGTGTTAGTTATTGTATTTTTCTATAATAAAAAAATGGGTTAAAAATTGAAAATTTAATTTTTTATTAGTTTTGTTTTCTTTATGAAGAGTGTGAATTAAAAATATATTTATGATTCTAAAATGTTAATGAAAGGTTAAAAAGTATTCAAATAATAGATTAGTACAATATTAGTTATTATGTATGTAGAAATATAAAGTAAATACTCTTCTTGTCTAGCGCTAATATAAATTAAAATGGGTAAATTCGATTGGAAAAAAGTACCTTCTTTACTGTTTCTGGGAAAACAATTTTGTCTTGTGGTAAATTGTAAACGTTTTTTTGAAATGTAAACTAAATAGGTTTACATTTCAAAAAAAAATTCACAATTTCGATGATATTAATAATTTTTAATGTAGAAATATATTAAGTAAAATTAAAATATAGTATTATTTTCATGAAAATAGTTGTCCATAAAATGTAGAATATTTTTTATTATTTTATATAATAGTAATTCAAAAGAGAAACGTAGATACATATATACGATCTCGTAGACCAAAGCAATCAGTTTGAAACACAAATAAAGCCCCATTTTAACTTGACCCACGTAGCTACTTCTTCCCCCTCCCTTTGGACACAAACCAAGAATTTGGAAAATATACAAACCCAAATAAAATATAGAATACATATAAAAACTTAAAATATATAGAATGTATATATACATTTAAAATATAAAGAATACAAATTTAAAATATTTAGAAAACATGCAAATACAAATTTATAGGAAACAAACACAAACAATCACGCATACTTTATTCAAACCAATAAACACCTGTTATAACCTTGATGCCAATCTTTAATATTCTCATAAAATGATATTAAACCTATACCACAATTAGAAACTTGTTTTCCTGTTCTATCACATAAAGACATCCTTTCCTTGTAATTAGAACTAATCATACACAGGATGATAATCAGTACAAAAATGGATTTCAATTTACACAACCATAAGAGTTTCATGTTCATTAGAGAATATTCTAGTTCTCATGGGATCAAAGTAATGTGAGAGATGTCTGTTGGTGGAAGAAAGTTTGCAAACATTATTTCGGACAAAACCAAGTGACCGAAGTGTCAGACTTATACTACTATTAACACATCGAAAGGTATTGTTAAAATTATACATAGTATAAAATTAGAGACTGTAGGCTATTCGGTTTTAATCATTCATTGTAAAGAACAAACAATGGCGAGGGTTAGTAGTTCGCGGTTCCAACTCTCACAACGCAGTCAACAGTTAAGGATTTCCGGGACGTTGCATTAACCAAATTGCGCTACTATTGTACTCTAATAATATAACTCCTTGGTAAGATGACACGTTGATACTATGTAGTCCTATAACACCTTCCTACAATTTGTCTGGTGCTTCTACTGCTAAGGATGCCATTACACTCGGAAAGTAATTCATCACACACATTTCGTGTACAGCAATTGGTCACTAAATGTCTGTAAGATGAACCGTCAAAAACGAGTTCGAGAGACGGATTGTGGGAGTCGTTCTAAAAAATAGAGCAGACATGATAATTTCCATAGACCAGACCAGAGACTTTTACCATTCTTCACTGTATCACACGAAACAATACGTAAAACGAACAATGTAAAGAAGTCTTCTTTAGTTCTATCCTCGGTAATGAATTTATACAAATAACAACGTATGAAATAATATTTTAAACACCAAATACGCCGCTTTAAAGTGACTTATTTCTAACCAGTTTTTGATATTTCAGGCGAGTCATTTTTGGTTTCAAGACAGGAAAAAATGAGACCTACATTAAGCATTGTTATAGCAAGTTACATAATGATGTTTTCGTGGGTGGATGGTTCCAACCTGTTCCACGCCATTTCACATTCACTGAACGAAAACTGTTCTATACAGAATCGAACCAAAGACTCACTCACAACGAGAATTGGAGTAGTCAGTTCATTTTCTAATTCTACTCCTTGGGTACCGTTAGGACCATATGAGAGAATTTTCCAAAAATTGATATCTTATGCTGGATTACATTTTGATGTGTCTTTTATATCAAGAGATGACTTTGGCAACGAATCTGAAGTTCGACACATACGCGGCGCACAAATCGATATTTACAGTGAATATGTTGCAATCTTATCTCATACCAATCATTTCCAAATGTTAAATACTTTCATGGCCTCTGATATTGGAGTAATGGTAACGAGACGAAATGTACAACGTCGCAGTGTGCTAAACTCCTTCTCATTAGCTACATGGCTAGCAATTGGATCGTGTTTGCTAATTTTTGCTGCAGTTTTCTTCTTTGTTCTTAAACACGAAATTTCTGAAAGTTTTATTGAAGTTGTTCGCACTTTTGTCACAGGAGGATTTAATACTCGCCAGAGGCGATTGAAGATTTGGTTGAGCATCTTTGGTATCATAATGACATGTGCATTCTGTAGCCAACACTTCAGTTCCCAGGCGACGATTCAACAGGAGGTACAAATCGAAACGGTAGATGAACTCGTTGCGCAGTATAAAATAATTTACACCCATCCTCTGTTGTATAGTTACTTATATGAAGAAAGGCAAAACGATGATTTGGGTAAAGCTCTGTTAGCAAAAATAGCAAAAAAAATGTTTAATGCACACACTGCGAAGACTATATTAGAAAGGATGTTAGAATCTCCAGATTCTGCAGTACTGAAGTCAGTCAGCTCTCTGGAATACATCAAGAATCTAAAACAATTTTCTAACCACAATACTCCGCTCTTTCATATTATACGTGAGAGAATTCTTTCTCCAATATTTTTTGTCATACCTATACGAAAGAATTTTTTACAAAAAAAGCATTATTCCACTGTTTTGCATCTAATGCAGGATGCAGGAATAGAACAACATTTGATGAAACTAGGTATGAACGATTTGCAACAACAAAACAAATTGTTCATAGATCCATCAAAAATAACAACTGACGAAAGAGAAATTTTGACACTTTGGCATTTTAAGGAGGCGTTTATAATATGGAGTATAGGACTAAGCGCAGGGTTTTTTGCATTTATTTGGGAAGTAGCTTACTTTTATGTTAAACTTAATCATCGTAAGCATGATATTGTGTTCTTTAAGTAAGCGATTGGTGAAATAAAATCAATTCTGCACATTTAATTCTCGTATTTGCATATAATCAGTAAACACAAACAATTAATTATTTCTGAAACATTGTAATATTTTTTCGTGATTGATCCAGTAGATCGAATAATGATGATTGATATGAAAGACAAAAAACAATATTGTTCACTCGATATTTTAAGAAATATGGTAATGAAACCTTTCTAGCAACTTTTTTTATTGGTATTAAGGTACATATTTTTTTTTGTCTGTTTTAAATTCAAAAGAGAAAATAAGCGTTTTAAAAATATTTACAAAATACACCGTATATTTTGAAACATTTCAAATCATCTGATGAGACATTTACCACACAGTGTAAAATACGCAAAAAAAAACAAACCTGGATAATTTATTAGGTGTAGAAAAAAAACCTTCCATATTTTACTCTTTGTTAAGTCAATTTCTTGTCTTGAATGTTTAAGGGAAAGTCAAACTCCTTATACAAAACATAATTTTATATCCAATAAAGATCTAATAAAAGAGTTGTATAGGAAAGTTAATAGTTTGAAGTAGATACAAGTTTAGAGTAGATGTCCGTGTGGAGTACGAAGAAGTTTCAAAGGAAAACTTAACAAGAAAAAGAGCAAAACGTAAGAGACTAAAGTATGTGACACATCAAAACCATAAACTCACTAATGTTGGAGAATTTTATTTTCAGAATATATGAATGATAATTTGGAAATATTTTTTGCTCCAAATATTCCAATATGCATTGGAAGTTAAAACACTAATATTCATGTACACGTATTACTAGACATATGAATTATATTAATTTTAAACGTTATGTACTTTTATGTTAAATGTAATAAATATTATTGATGTGTTCAAACACGTACGATTTTAATTCTATAACATTTGTCGAACAATAAATTAAACCTGAAATTCATATTCCTTGATGATCGAAAACCCTTCTAAATATGACTACCACATGAATTGATACGTGACGTAGGACTAGTCGAATCTTTCTACACCGACGCTTCGGTTCGTCCGTCGCTCCGGTTGGTACGATCGAGACTAATACACAGTTCATAGGAATATCACTGAATTTTCAATATCGGTTCAAAGTATTTTCCCCATGTTTTCCAGTCACCGGGTCACTCGTGGTTAAATTCCCGGAGGAGCAAAAAAATACTTGTAGCTTTTTCATTTCAATGTCCTAGTTCATATAGCTGTTACTTCTAAAATGCGAATACCTCTTCTTCTATACAATTCGTACTATTCCTGGTTTCGCTAACTCCTGGTATTACTAACTGCTTTTACTAACATCTCCATGTGAGTCATGTTCTTGGTAAAACCACCTAGTAAATAACCCCCACTACTTCCCTCCTACCTCCTATAACCCCATGTAGATATGCTTGTACATGTTCTTTGCTCTCCTGCTACCCTCTTCGTTCGTTGCCACATTGCCACAAACAGTCTCAATACAATGTCGTACCGATCTAATGAACTACATGTTGGCGAACACTAAAATCCTAGAGTCCTTCTCATTTATAATGCTTTCCTATATTCTGTCGGCTTTTTGTAACCAATCTACATTTTTCTTTTCATCTTTTTTTTTTATTTTTGAGGGTCTTCACGACTCACCGACATCGAGGTCATTAGAGCCCTCAAATTCTGTACAGGTTGGGAAAATACAGTTCCGCACTAAGGAGAGCCAAGATGACTCTCTCCGCGTGTGGGACCCGCTGAATGACTCAACAACACCCACCAAAAATTCTCCTGAATTACAATATATCAAAACATACAAATCCACAACATTACAACGAGGAAAATGAAAGATACACTAGCCCTCGCTACCTACTAGCCTCGGGATCGAAAAGAACAAGAGGTGATTAAAGAAGAACAGGAAAAAGAATGGATGGATCCTCGCACAAGTAAGTGGAAGTAGTTTCATATTCTAATTGTCTTATTTCTATTACCTTGTTGTAAATGAGCGTATTCCTAATTTGTTTGAATATATTTCTTATTATTTCGAAGATCCAATACTCCTCTTCTCGTTAGTATTCTAAACATCGTTCCTTTAAGTTGACCATTTTTACAGTCCCATTAATTGTTACAAACCAAATGTTTGTAAGGGGTTTTTATTTGTTATTATTGTTTATTATGTATTTATTGTTATAAACTATGTATTTAATTATTATAAATATTATTTAACAATTGTATTTGTGTATAAACATTTAGCGTCTATTTAGACATTTATTTAATATAGGCGCTTTTTGAGCTATAAGCTCCATGCTAATGTGATCGATATTTATCGATACTGAACTTTGATACAATCGATAGAATCGAAAGTATACTGAACGCACTCACTGTGCAAGCTCCATGAATANTCGATAGAATCGAAAGTATCTATACTGAACGCACTCACTGTGCAAGCTCCATGAATCAGATATTCATGAACGTACCCATTATGTACGTGCCATGACTCATCATTTATGAATATGCCCTACGTGTATGTTCTGTGAGACGGCTATATATACTGCTGTATTCAACCACTCGATATCCATTCCATCGTCGCGTGTCGTGAT
>NNCF01127095.1:684941-712413 GCA_002313205.1 Laupala kohalensis | reverse complement strand
TCAAAAATTAACTAAGACGATGCTATTCGGAAATGAGATCATATCAGATCGCTTTTTCATCTCATAACATATGTATTATTATTATTATTATTATTACTTTCTTTATTGTTGTTGTTTCTCAGGAGCCGTAAAAAAAGAAATAAATGTTGCAACAGTTCCACTACATATTTAATCGTTCTGTAATTGTATTATTTGGAATGAACTTCTGAAGTCCAGAAGGATCTTAATTCATTTATCATATCCTTAGTTCATCGTACCAGGGATTTCAAGCGGACTTCCGAATTGAAGAGTTACAAGGCGCAGTGAACCGGATACGAGTTGAGATAACACGAGCAATAAACTCACTATCTCGAAGAATTAAAAGCAATGCCAGCGCCTACTGTGACGCATCCCGTAAGTCCAGAAGCGCCGCGCCGAGAGTTTCGCATACACATTTGAAGCCTTGTGTAAATGCATTGTAACCTTGGCAAAATGAAAAAAAGCATACAAGAAAAACTATTTCTCTTAGCACCTCAAACAGTTTTCTTTCCAAGAGAAATACAACAGCCACGAAAAATTAGTTCAACAATATTGAAAAGTAGGTAAACACTGAACGATATTCGACTATTTACAGTTGAATATAAACTTTTGCACATTAATCTTTAACATATAATCTACAAATTTTTGTGTTTTTTAGAACATGTGACCCAGTAAAACTATAGTGTTTAAATTTCTCACGACAGAATTTTTGTAACACTTTTCCTTTACTTGCGCATCTTCTTGGGACGCCAGAAAGGTTCTCGGTTCGTATTAGAGTTACAGGTAATTCTTTGCCATAAGAGTTTTCACAGTGGAACTTTTGCGAACGACGTTGTTCCCGTGGATCAGTGTGTCTCCCACATGTCATTACACCTCAGCTGTTGTCGGCGACGCGAAATCTCTTAACGGAGAAATGAGGGAGATTGAATCTTTCCTCGCACATGCGAAATATATTTGTAGCCCTAGATAAATAAAGTCACTCGATTTGATTTAAAATATCGGAACCAGTGCCATACTTATTTCAGCAATATCCTAGGAATTTTTTAAATGTTAACCAATGGTTCACTTGGTATAGGGCGTACTCAAACGTGATCCAAGCGTCTAATCTAAGATACAGCAATTACCCTAAGTCTTCCTTGAACACTTATTGCACTTAGTTTGAAATATTGATTAGGAGTCCCCTTAATATTCATTCGTTCGTTCATTCATATATTCACCCCTCCATCAATTCATCATTCGTTTACTCATGCCAAAGCTCAAGGCGTCATCATGAATCATTTTCAGAATTAATCTACATATTCATTCAATTTTTCAGCAGAGGAAGAAAAATTCGATTTTCGTTGCATATATTTCAAGAAAAATTCAGTAAAGTATAATCAAGTATTTCAGCCAGAAATAAAGTTGTNTAGTTTGAAATATTGATTAGGAGTCCCCTTAATATTCATTCGTTCGTTCATTCATATATTCACCCCTCCATCAATTCATCATTCGTTTTCTCATGCCAAAGCTCAAGGCGTCATCATGAATCATTTTCAGGATTAATCTACATATTCATTCAATTTTTCAGCAGAGGAAGAAATATTCGATTTTCGTTGCATATATTTCAAGAAAAATTCAGTAAAGTATAATCAAGTATTTTACCCAGAAATAAAGTTAATATATATTTATTGAAGGTTACAGATTCCTTAGTCGTTGCATTGCCAAAATCTCACAAAATATTAAATAGTGAAACATAATAGACTCAGAATAGTTCAACAATAAATTGAAATAATTGTGAGTTATGAAATAGGTTCAGCAATTAGTCTTAAAGGATTCCAATGTACAATTACAGATGCAATAAAATTATATTTTGTTTACTAAAATTGTTACTTAAATTGACATGAAAATCTTTGAATAGTCGAGAAAAATTCAGGTCCGTTTCTGCCGTAAAATAAGATACAAAAATGAACAATTTCCCTAGAACTCAAAAGTGCTTCCCTAAAGAGAATTTATTGTTATGAGCGTAATAAACATGCGAAGTTGAGCGGAGAAGAGCATACAAACATTATTTGCCTTTCTGTCAATACGGATTGTGTGGTTTCAGAGAAGGGAAGACGTAAACAACATTGTCAATGTTACGTAAGGAAAAACTATTACCACCTTGACATTGGATTAAGTGTTTGATCCCCTCAAGCCCTGTTAGACTCTTGGAAAACAACCATGGTATTACTTTTGGATAAAGGTCTTGGTATGAAGCGCATGGAGATAGTAGACGTAGGGTTGGCTAACTTAAAGAACCATGGTTTAAACCACGATCTACTTGAAAACCTATGAAAACCACTTGATTTTTATTTTTATTGTGGTCGTTGCTACTTTCTAATTCTTTTACTAGAACAACTATGACTTAAAATTAAAGCAATTGGAAAATTAAAATGCAAGAGTTTATTAAACGTTTAAACTATTATATGGACGGAGTGATATTCACTTATTGCCGAAAAATATTTTTTAGGGTTGGAGTATTTAAAGTTTTTTAATACAAAAAATCAGAATGTGTTCATGCCTCATTACAAGTTGGACCTTACTTGATAAGATCACATGAATACTAAATGTCACATTTTCATAGAAATTACACTCATTACTGTAATAAAATATGTAATGTTTTCTTTTGCAAACGAAGTACCAAAAAATTTCATAGTCAACCAATAACATGTTTTATAGATCTGACTTCAATTATGATGTATTTCTAAACAAAGCAATTAATTAGCTAATCGAATTCACTGTCCAAATTAGGTAACAAATCATAACGTCTTATCCCTCTCATTTCGTTACTGATTGAATTGGTTTATTTTAACCAATAAGTTGTGTTACTTCAATGACTTGAGTTATATTCTTAACCACGTAGTAAAATTGTTTGAAAATATTAAAAAATGATGGAAACAGTATTTTTTAGAATAGTTTTGGTGCTTCACTTTACAATTGTAAATTTTTGAAATGAAGCTTATCCTTTTGATGCCTGGCTCAGATCATGAGGCTTTTCCGCCTTTCCACATCTAGAGACATGTTTGATAAGTGGGGGGGGGGGGTCTGCAGATTATCAAACAGCACTTGTATCGAGTAGGTGAAGAAAATCTTCAGTGGAAAACTCCATCATGTTTGTCTGATTAGGGAATCCGTACCGTACTCTCCTACTCAGTTACACGTTGGAAACCAAGATGCTACGCCAACGTTTGTCATATTTTGGTTTCAACGTAATAGAGCAATGAATATACTGAAGTTACCGTAAGTGAGTACACCAAAAACACCAAGATGGCGGACTCCCGTGGTGTTTCAGTGCAGCTACTACCAATATTTTAGAACAAAAACCCGACACTCGCTTTGACTTGACTACATAATATCGAATAAAACACGTACAAAATCTGTGCAATTTAAGTCCCATAAATTGATAAAAAAATTAATTGAGCTCTTAACTAAAGATGAACTTGCAATTTTGAATAACATAATTTTAATTGGAATCAATTTTTTATTTTTTCATAAACAATTCACAATAGTATTAAATGAATTTTTTATACTACATGGAAAATGTGTCTGACAAAGTAATGGTAAGAAAATATTAATCATATAAATTATCAAAACTGGAAAGTCACATGAAACACCCTAGATATAAATCAAATTCAAAGCACTTTATGAAGTACAAAAGGATAAATAAAAAGTGTGTAAATCAAATTATACAATGAATACTATATATATTAAATTTATTTACTATAAATACATAGGAAAGAAGAAAAGAAGGGGGAACCCATTACATTATAATTCTCTCCTTTATTTTCCTGGATTTGTACGTCCCAATACTGGGAAAGCTGTTTTCAAGATTAGCAGACGCCTTACAGACTAAATAAACATTTATGTTGAACATTTTAATATATGAGTCACCGAGTAGGTACGACACATTCACGCGGATAATAAATTAAAAATTTACAATATCCTGGGAATCAGTGGAAAAAATTTATTTCTAAACAATATGTTATTTGCGAAAAGTCCGTGGTTTTTTAGATATAGACCTTTAAATTTAGCAATTTTTGTGCAAGAAAAAGTGTATGACAATTACTTTTTCGTATAACTCGAAAACCACATACGTAAGCAAAAAATGTGTGCCAACAAAAAAAGAAGGTAATATAGAAGATAGTAATCTTCTATATTTCCTCATTTCTGTAGAAACAATATTCACCGTGTCATAGTTCATAGAAGGTAATGATCCCCAAAATCCAGAATTCTGGCATTATTCGGTAAATAACTGCCCACTAAACAGAAAGTTATGAGGACAGTTTAGACGCGGAAAAACCATCTATCGTTAAAAATTGATAAAAAATAAATCAATGGCGATCATTACCTTAAAAGAACAGAATGTTTTTTGTATGCATCCCACCATAACTCTAAGAGTACCTGGAGCAATTTCACCCAAACTGGATACATATATGACTTTGACTATCGAACAACAAGCATTATAAAGGCAAGTTATTACGTGCATCCCTAGGGAAGGCGAGGCAAGAGGGTGACATGTAGAAATAATGGAAAAATTAGGTATTATATTCGACACCATAGTTTTCGGTACCCTTCGGATGGATAAGGATGACTTCGATGCTTTATAAGTTCACAATCAATTCACATTCGAGATAATATACCCCTAGCATCCATGGGATAGACGTGGGAACGTAGGACAGGTAGAAATAATAATAAACGATCGACATTAGTGTTAAATACCTCGTTTTTTAATAGCGCAGAAGAGCAGAGTCACACTCTCAATGCCGCTTAAGTCAACGTCCCCCCAACCTATCAGGGAATATACTCATTTTGGGAAGGGGATGAAATGTAAAAGTAAACGAAAATGACTGATATTAGTGTTGAGATCATAGTTTTCGGGGCCGCTGAAATTAGAAGTGACATTCCCGAAGACGAAGTCTACAATCAGCCCGTATAAACCCCATCATCCCTAAGGAAGGGGTTGCCTTAAAAAATATCGAACATAGCAGGTACCACTAACTAGTCCATAATTTTCGGCGCCGCGATGAAGCGATATCTTGAAATCGTATAAGTCAAAATTCAACCCTTGTGGAAAAAAGACACCACTCACACCCCTTGGGGAAGAGTGTGAATGGGTAAAAATATTTTTGGACAAAATTTTTGTATAGTTCTCTCTCCGTTAAAATTGGGAGAGAGGAAAATTGCTTTCTTGTAACTAAAATTTATACCACTAATATTTTAATATAATTCCGCTCACCGCCACCTGGAACGCCACAGGCAAAGCAGTCTTCAACTTCATGGAAATGGAATTCGCGAAGCATCGTTGCGGATTAAGAGCTATCCAAACCTTGTCTTTGTTCTCCCACTACATAGACTGCCTAGAACGTAATATCAGCTTCACTGTTATAAGAAAATTTGCATTCTTATAACTGGAATATTTCGTATATTTTGTACGGAGGTGGTTATGTGTTTTATCATTGAACTTATGATGGATATATTATTAACACTTTGTTACTTGTGTTAAGATTTTAAAAAGTTAATTATATAAATACATAAATATTCTTTCTCGGAATGACAAATAAACACACCCCTTTTAGAATAAGAATTTACACAATAATTTCACAAATTTTCTTTATTGGTATTGGTATCAATTATAAGTAAAGAACAAAAAAGAAGCAGTATGAGGGAAATGATAACTTGATGATAATTTCGACTGTAATTTCAGCAATTTTACTATTTTAACATGCAAATATTCAATAAGTGATCCATTTTGAAAATTGGCCAATCTGAATATTTAGTCAACTATCTTCAGTCACAAAAGTATCATCAGTCACACTGCTTCAGACCGCAAAATACACCTAATATTTTATATGACGTTGAAAGTAAAAGTCGATGTAGCCTTCAAGTAATGTTGCAACATGTGGATGCACAGGAATGTGGCTCGTTCAAAATCATCTAATTATTGCAAACCTTTTTTGCACTCAATAACCTAAACAATAGATAAGAAAAATGAAATTATTCACTGCGACTACTCATTATACAATTCACACCTGTCTACATTGTAGTTGGACTGAACAGACAAAATTGAAGGAAAATATTATTAATTATTACGTGAGAATAAATGCACCATTATCTCATTTGATTTAATATCAATCACACCATTCTTAAGTTTTAAAATCATCTTGTATTATTGAACGCAAATTGACACAATGATATTATTTTCAATTTGTTTCTCAATTGAATCTCTTCACAATTTGATTCATGACTTGCTTTCAAATTTTTATCATGCTTTAATATTTCATTCATTTTTTTAGTTACTCATTGGTCAGTTTCGGTATCACTTAATTCATTGTTAAAAAGAGTTTTAAAACTTGTTATTACCAAGAAGAAAAGAATTCGCTTATTTGCTTTCCGGAAGCAATCAAGGCACCATCCCAAATATCCCGATAAATGAATGCAAAAGGAAAACTGGAGAAATACTCGGACCAGGGTGTAAGTACAGAGACATATGTACACAAAACGTTTAGCGATTATGCAATA
This sequence comes from Laupala kohalensis, assembly GCA_002313205.1. Classification (NCBI taxonomy): domain Eukaryota; kingdom Metazoa; phylum Arthropoda; class Insecta; order Orthoptera; family Trigonidiidae; genus Laupala; species Laupala kohalensis. Next base: position 705,858 of record NNCF01127095.1, on the reverse strand, counting down.
GGACTTCAACCGTATATTTGAAGCTAGTCAGTCATATGATGTATTTTTTTTAAAGAAAATCATACAAAACGATTCCTGAATGACATGACCCTGTTAAGACAGAATATAGCGATAATTAAACAAATTCTACTGTTTCATTAATGATAATACATAATGAGTAAGAATATTTATTTCATTAAAGAAGTTAAACACGAATATCAAGAGTGAGCAATACTTATTATTAGAACTATTCTCTTCGGTATCTTGGAAGTTTTGTTACCCTGTGTCTAGTGGTCCCGAAACATAACTCTTAATCGTGAATGGGAATAAAGATTTGCAAAGTATACGCAGTGAGAAACTACTGTCCCAGTAACATTGACCAAATTTCAGAAGTCGTAACACATTTTCTTGGTTGGGAATTACATTGTTAATGTGATCATTCCATTTGATGTTGTTTTGGGTTATGAAAACCTAAGAAAAAATTGTTTCATTGTTACTTTGAGCCAGAAGATTCCAGTCATTTCCTCTTCTCTCCTAAAATAAGCTTTGTAACACCTGCCAAACAACACAATAGATGACGTCAATGGACAAACCTGAAAAAGCCCTCCGTCGTTGAGGCAAAAGCGCGTTCGCACCCTTTTCATAAATAGAGTCACGTATGCTAGTTTCCTCAGCGGATTTTCCTTGTTGAAAATTATTCTCTTTCTCAGTATTTCTTTCTTTATTATTGTATTTGTTTTTATGTCGACTAACGATTGGTGTTTCAAAGAATTATGGAATAAACTTATTTAATTTATTGGTCAATACATTCACAAAATTGCTTTTATACATATTTGTTTATTTTTGCAACAGCACCGATGATAGCTGCCACGCGGCTTAAGAGACCTTATGAATGAATTAATAAGACAAAAATTGACTACATCTTCTTTATATAAAAATTTATTTCTTAAACGATTTTTATTTTTCTCATATAGACAATTTTTAGACAGAGTTTACAATTAGATAGTTGGCACGAAATCAAGAGGACACATTATATACAACCATGTGAGCGTTGAGTACCTAGTTTATGTAGTAAGTTAGACACATTAGCAAAGACCATTATTTGTAGTATAGTATGGATAATGTCATCGCTCACTCAGAACGCAGAACAGTAATAGAGGATAGGGCCTAAAAATGAACCTTGAGACACTCAGGAAATAAGTGGCTGTCCCTCAGTATATACCACATCAAAGGAAATTTTGCCTAATTGATACATTTCATTCTGATGGGTTGTATTTTCAAAGTTTTGCTGTATTTTTTTTTCTTTACCAGTAGTACGTAGAGACAATTAGTTGGTGATTTTCATGAGTAGGCTGGGGAGAGATAGAAGAGTGTCTTGGCCGATGGGATCCAAAACTCTAAAGGGTCGAGGAAAAGTCCTTGAATACTCTTATTCTTTTCACAGGTAAGAGAAGAAACATCATCCAAGAAGATAAATTACTGCGCTGTAAGTGCAAAATAATTTCATTGAACTATGACGATTTTCAGAGAAAAATACATTATGGAATAATAAGTCTAAAAAATTAATGGGCCAGTACTTCCATGGATTTTGAGAAGGAACTCAGAAAATATTTCGATAGTTTCTTTCATTTTGTTCATTTCCTTTCTTGTAAGAGGGCTTCACTTTTGCTTTGTTCATATGCCCGGATACACACCTACAACAATCTTTATATAGAGTATAAGAAGCAGAAACATGGTAATCAGTTACTATTAAAACCTAAATCATTGAGTTTTAACCATGGTTTTATCCCAAAAGATACGCATTAGCTTTAAGAGCTCATATTATCATGTACTACATCACAAAGAAGCCTGTATATTAGAAGCGAAGACTTACGACATGAATTATTTTGTAAAATACTATATCTTCAATTTAGTTACTCGATATTTGTTGGAATATTTAGAGAAAAATGTTTGACAGCCAGCAATGAATGCAAAGCAGCAACTGGAGATGGAATCTAGATCTACATAGACACGTCGAAGATACACTTAGAGCGGAAGACTGGGCACTGCTTCTGTAGAACGCAGCTCTCCGGCGACTCACCCCATGAAGCAAGCCTTGCTGCGGGTGCGTTGAATTGACCGACGGTGGGCGCTAGTGTATTTTCAGACCTCTCAGTGGGTTCCTTCAATGTCCCGCTAGGTGGCCCAATAGTTTCTGCATAGATGCGCCACCTTAAAATGCGGTCGTATTTGCAACTACTGCTCGAGATATCGTCTTTAGTTTTTTCGTTGATCACTCTTTCCGCCGGCAGCCGTCCTTTGGAGCAGACGCTTCCGGATACGAGCTTGTAACTCGCAACCATCATGGCTGACTTCTACAACGTGTTCTATGAAGGCAAAAGTCATAAAATGTATGGGTCATTGAGGGCGTAAGTTCGGATGAGATGCAGAATGTAACAGCGTAAGTTTTTATTTTCTTTTTCTTTCATGAAACAGCTTAGTGACATGAACATAACGTCCGTCTGTTTGGTCTACCAATGTCTCATTTGGAGCATGCCAGGGGAGAGTTTCTTTTGGCGCGATAGTCCTTTAAAAGTTTCATTCTTTCACTAAGTAAGCGGAGAGGATTTATAACCAGTCCTCTTTACCTCAACTTCGATTTCGTATTTACTAGCAATGCAATTCGAGTGTCGAGACATTTATTCAGGTACATGTAGAGTGATTTATTGCCGGCCACTCAACAATTTCTGAAACTACATCTCTTTTTATACCGTAATAAACAAATAAATCATTAAGGAATTAAGAATAAGCTATTTGTGTGTCCGCAGACCTGAGTTTCTGCCGCGTAAGCGAAACACGGATAGGTTAAGAGATTCGAAATTCGGAACACGTGTTCTACTGGAGGGGTCCGAGAAGAACTACCCGGTGACTTTTTCGAAATTCGATTTAAATTTCTTTCATTGAACGTTAACTTGTTTTTTGTTTTTTTCACCCAACGCAGATACCTGAAGGTCCAGAGCTTGGAAATTTGGCACGCACGTACTGAAAGGTGGGTCCAAGATTCTTTCGAAATTAGGTGTAGATTACTTTACATACATCAATAGTGGTTAAGAAGGAGTAGCAAAACAGCGGGTACTCAGCAAAAATATTTCATTAATCTGTGTAAAGGTTTTCGTTCCAAACTCAGTATATCCGTGTTTAAGTCGGAAAATTTGCTAAATAATTTATACAAAGAAACGTAAGAATAAGAGATCTTTGAAATGGATGAGTGATGATGTAATGAATTCTGGGTGATTTCCAATGAAACGATCTCAGTACTTGGAAGGATGTTATGGATAAAAATGAATGCAGCGTCTGACAACTGAATGGACGTATGAGTGGGAGGATACTTGGATACGTGGGAATGTAAATGTGAGGGTGTGAGTGTGATGGATGTTATGGTTGTCGACACAATAAAGGGTAAAAGGTTGGAAGAGAGAATTCAGTTTATTCATATCGCCAGATTGAGCCAAGTAAACTTGGAGCTTTCAAATTTAAACAATCCAAATACAGCTTTCTATTTTAATAAAAAATTTCTATTTTTTGGTTTCAGATGTCTTATAAATTTCTTCAGGTACTTCTTGCCAAACAAAACCTTAAAATTAGGAATTGTAAACTACAAAGGTCATTATGCTGCATTAAACATAGGAAAAGGAGATTGATATCTGTTATCAAAATTGACAATATGGACACTTCCTTTTAATTGACGAACTGATTAAAGGCATTCTCATCTATAAAAGAAGCAACAATTTGGCTGATATTATTTGAATAAATAAGGTGATTATAACTTTCAGGTATGTTTCTTCCCTCTTAAAAGGGAAAAACTCTCATAATCCAATTTCATTTCCCTCTTCAATTAAAAAATTAATTACTCTATTATCATTACTGGAAGATAAACTATTTAAATGTAATAATTAAGCCGAAGACGCATATTTCATGTTCTTTGTGATCTTATGAGGTTTTTATGGTTTAAAAATGTTCAACTTGAATATTAAGAATACCACCAAACTAAGCGATTTTTTTTTAATTTTTCTGTCATTGATGCATTCCAATTCCAATGATACATAGTATTTTCTCATAAACAAAATATCACAAACTTACAGATGTGTCAAGTGAATTCACTGATGGTAATTATAATAATCTTTGTTATGAAAATATGTATATTTTCCCACAATTTATTTCGTGCATTTTTCTTCACAGGTGCTATCTTTATGTGGTTATTTCACTGCAGACGGCGCAACGATTGCTTATATACTTCCAGAAGTTTAAAAATCCAAGTGGAGTTAAAATTACGAACTGTAAGACACAACCTATAAACAACGTGACATAACTAGTTAAAAGAATTCACTTTTATTTAAACCTATTTAATTCAATCTGTTAATGTTACTAGATGTTATATATATATACCTTGTTCCTAGATATATTGTTTATGTCTCGAAATTTCTTTCGTCGTGTTCTTCGATTCATCTCACCAACCAGTTAATAAAAAGAAATCATTAACTATTTAGAAAATATTGGAAAAAGTGTGACCCAGTATCACAGTTCATTTCTTCGGAATACTGATCTATGATGGAGGGATAAATATTCATTTAAACTTAATTTATTACTTATACTCACTTATATCTCTTTAAAAGAAAAACGTGACATGACATATTGAGAGTAACTGGAAGAAAATAATGGCAATGCCGGGTCACTAAAATATATATTTTTTTCTTTTTAGAAAATGTGAATCAGTGAAACAAATAGTTTTAGAAAGTACAATTCTGAATTATTTTACGTTTAGACCCTTATAATAATAGAAAATTGGGCAAAAGTGTAAAAAATAATATTTTTTATGGAGATAACAATTCGGACAAGTGAACAAGTGAGTCAAATAGTGAATGTATAATATTAATAGCGTTTTTTAACAATTTATTTCAGTATTTCATGCATATTATTATTAGCCATAGTGAAATGAAAAAATTGAAATTTGTCAAAATCAACGCACATTAACATGGGTCTTAGCAAATTGACAGTATAGAATTTTATCTCACTTTAAAACAAAACAAAAAGAATGAAGTTTTATTGCAACGGCAATAATTTGATCGATTTACTTTACATCAATTATGCGAATTAAGTAGGAATTACTTAGAATATATTAATATAGAAATGTTTTCAATTATACTAGAGTTTATTTTTTGGTTTACAAAATATTTATTTTGCGTAACAAGTATTGATAAGTCCGTAACAATCATCGTTTGTGCTTCGTTGAGAGATACCATTCAACCAAACCAAACAAAAGGTATCGTTATTAAATTACTTGTTATATGATAAATCTCATCGCACCACCTCTACATTGTATCTGCCATGCGAATTACTAATCAAATTAGCGTTCCTTCCTTTGGATTAAATGGTTTAAAGCTATCTAATTTGGATTAAATGGTTAAAGCTAACAAAATAGAGGTTGAATAGGATTATGTACACAGTTATACTTGGTTTATTAGGGCTACTCTGGGCAGTGATCCGAATAAACATTTGTTGAAATGTCTCAGAAGATTGTTGATGACCAACGTTGCGAAAAATATAAACTTCCTTCTCGGACAACAGAAAGGGAGCATTCCATCATCTGATTCAAGTTACACTCAGCAAGCAGATGGGATGAGAGATACTTGATAATTTATAAAATCATGACTTTACATTTTATAAAATGATACTAATATACAAAATGTTTCTAAAATTATGGGATAAATCATGAAATAAACAATTATTATTTAGAAATGTATGGGTGGAAGTGATGCGTTAAAACTCCAAGGTATATTGGGCGTGGTGGTCCAGTCCAATGGAGAAGATTGATACAGTCTCGATTTCTTCCTCTCGGGACATCTACAAGCCCTAATTTGCGAGACTCCAGTAGAATGTGTTGAGGACCTCGTCATTTGACTTACACGTACATACGTGCGTGCGTGAAATACCTGGTGTATTTCAAAAGTTTCGCCATTCACTTCATCAACGCTGCAGAGCTTGTATTACAGTCGATGGTCGCAATTTTGAGCGTTTATTATAAACATAACTGTAAAGTAGCACGTTGATACGATCTGGTGAATAAACAGTGTTTCACCTTTTGTGTTTATGCCAACGACTCACTTCGGTCCATAAATTCAAATACAGTAATTGTTTGATTTAGTGAGCTCTACCACCCCTCAAAGTTTGATTTTAGAAATATTCTGTATTTAATTTCAAAGTTTGTCATTTGAAAAGAGTTCATCCTCAGAGAAATTATAAAAGATTTCATGAGAGTGTATGTTGACTCATTGTTGGTGCTACTATGTACACATCCAGGGTTCAATGATCTAGGTTTAGTTACAAGTAATATAGCTGACCAGCATTTATAGAATGTTAAGTTACTACGAGATATTCTTCTCGCGATATGTTTGAAACAAGAATTAGCAAAAAATATATCAGGTATTATGGTTAGTTATATTATTTTTTATATAATGTTTATGAGAAGAATAATTAATACAACATGCATTTACGTATATTACGACCATCTATCGGTTAACATAGAAGTCACCTTTTCTGTCGAATTTACTCCAAGCACAAACAGTTTGCGACAGGCGACCGACCAGTCATATTATGTAGAATCCGTTTCAGAAAGATCAAAAATATTTCCTTATTTCACAACATTTCCTTATTTCTAAAAAATTTCTAGGAAATATTTCTCAATAAATAACCATCTGTACCAAGTACTTTATGGTCATATAACATTTAATGATCATGTAAATAAATGGTATATACTTATATATTTATGATCATGTAAAATTAAAATTGATTTCAACTTATCACATATTGACATAATCGCATGGTAGTATAACTAATGCGCCGCAAAACAGATTTAATATAAAACAGATTGCCTATAAGCTATATATTTGTTTAAAGATTACATGGAAAACACATTTTCATGAAAAACGGTAAAATACAAAAAGATAATGTCCTAAACATTCATGATCAATTTTCTTGTTATTTCTAGAATTTTATTGAGAATTATTATTGTTAATATTTTTTTGATGAAATGTTCAAACATTTAAAACTCGAAAGAAAAAATTAAAGAAAGACACATTGACTCTTGGCATATCTAAATAATTTCGTGTTTCCAAACATGAGGTATTTTTTATTTTAAAGTTAAAAATTGTTCCGCGGTAAATCAAAGTAAAAAAAACTTGACCTACAAAGTAAAATAAAATGTTTGATTCTGTAGTGCGTGAATTTGGTTAACTTCCGTCTTTAAATTCAGATGTGTCTGACGGCTTATTTTAAAAACAATTGTTCACGTCAGGATAAAATAAACGTTAGTTCATAATTTACCCGTCAAGAAATTGAAGCTTCAACTCCAAGGGAATACGCTAATGTTTTAATGCATATACTTTCAACGCAAAAGTTTGTCCTTCGACATGATTTTTCTAATTACTGTGCTGACTAAGTTTTAATATTTTTAACTGAGTATATATCTGTAAAAAGAATATGTATTCTGAAAAAACCCACAAAGTTAAAAAAGTTAATTAGAAAAAACATTTTCACGATTAAATAATTCCTAAATAAAATTTAAATTAGTTTTTAGAAAACCATTCACACATAAGTAAAAAAGACGATTTATTATCTCCAATTATGCTTACCATAACGTTAAATTTGAAACACAAGAAAACTATTCTCAAAATTTCCTTTAAAAATACTCTATGTGAAAACAAATCGAGAAACTGAATTTCAAACTTTTAAGTTCTTGTAATAAAGTTCGAAAAAGTTTACCTTTTATGTTAAGTATTTTTTATTTTTTAAATTAATAATTACCGTGATTTATATTTTTGTATTTTATTCTATATTCTATTGTATTGTTTAAACACCATTTGCACCATAAAATATTATTACTGCTGTATAAATCAATAAATAAACTAGTTTGTGCAGGAAATAATTCATGTTCCCCACAACTACCAAAGACATAGGATGGAATTATAAACGATAAAAAACTTTTACAAAGGAAATAAAGAAAGAAAACATTTTCAGGGACACGTAACGTTATGCATTTTTCGTCCTTTAGTAGTAAATTACAGACGTTATCTTTGCCCGGAACACAGATTTTTCCCTAATATTCAATGTCTGTGTGCGGGAAGTCTAACGACCAAATATAAGAAATTCAATTTCACTTATCACTATAGGAATATATGTGGAGCATTTCAATAACAGAAGCAGTTCCACAGAGAGTAGAGGAAACCATTGTGGTATGACTGCGCAGCAACAGTAATTGAATTCATTCATTTAAAGATTAAAAATATATATTTCAGAGAGCACTTCACAAGACTATAGATCACTTCGGATGTTTATGTGATTCACTCAAACTGTCGTAAGTTCTAAAAATTGTTTAGTTTTTGGGGAATGGGATTGAGTTGCTCAGAACGGGAAATATAGGACTACAACATTAATACGCCACTACCTATACAATGAGATAAAAAGAATAAAAAATAGCAAAAATTTTCTTCTTACATAATTCAGGAAAAACACCAAGAGAAATGAACATTCAGGGAATAACACCTCTAAGACAATATTTCAACATAGAATTTTCTCTCCGCTTCCTAAGCATAATTATAAAAACTTGAAGCTTTAATGCAAATTAATGCCCACTCTACATGTCATTGTTCTCATTCAAACATACTCATACCTTAGGCATTTTTGCGAAACGTTCGAAGATTATCAAACAAAATTATACAAATATATTTTATCGCATAGTAAGGGTTAAGAACAATTTCTATCCCTGACTTACCAAATTATCTTTGGTACGTAGGGATCCATATATTTTCAGATAGTTCAGGAAAACAATTACTCTCTGTTCAAAAATGTCTGCATATCGTTTGCTGCGAGTAGAAAAATAAATAAAATCATTTAATTAGACCCACAATAAACGTTTTTTATATCAAGCAATAGGCAATAGGTATATCCCTCTCTCTCTCTCATACATATCCCTCAAAGTTTCTACATTACGAACAAATAGGTAATGGAACAATCAGAAACTAGAAAACATTTTTTGAATATTTAGTGAAATTTCCCTTCTTTATTAAAGAATAAAATTAACGGAGGACATTAAAAGATAATGAAATATTAAGTAGACTCTTCTAAACGACGGAGTGTCTATTGGGTAGTTGTCTTCAACATTACTTTTTCAATGACGTCGCAAGATAGTCTTCTGACTTAGTCTCAGTTCTGGGATTTGGTATGTACTGGATTTCAATTTTCTGAGGAGATCGTATATTTAAAGTAACATTGGTGACCGTACCTCCTAAACAAGACAAAAATTGTGAGATGAGACATAAGTATTAAGATGACAAAACAGTTGCTTGTAAAAATTAAATTAGGTACCTCGTTAGATAAATGCTACAAAATACCACGTTAACGAGCTAAGAAAAATATATTTAATCTTCTTGTAAAAGAAAACACACTGTGAACATGAAAATATATGTATATGGTAGAAATATTTAATTCAAATAGTTATGCAAATTTTGTCCAAATTTTCAAGTGGCTCCTAAAAAACAATTTAGGTCATTAACATTAACATACATTAAGTTCATTAACATACATTAAAAATAACAATCTACGTATAAAACGTAAAAGTGTTCTCAATAAAAATAACTTTATCGTTTATCATATTTTAAAGCTCCATATTACACAAATAAGGATATTCTTGCGTTTACGTAAAAATTACTTTAAACCACACGAATACGTTTTCAACAAATTTAAGAACAATTTCTGCAATGTTTTGTGATTCTTCAATTAGATTCATTAGTATTTTGCGAGACGGAAATAATAAAATGGATTATATTTCTTATTACTTATCTCTTCGAACTCCATTGACGTTCACTTTCAAATTATCTGCGTACTTAAAAACGAACATATTTTGATTGGTCATTTCCATGAATGTTATATTTACTCTTCGATATTGCTCTCAACAAATGTTCAATTGAATATCAGTCTTTCAGTAGACATTCGATCTATCTTTAAACCAATGGAAAAATGTGTATCATTGACTCAAAAACATCAAGATTTTTCCGTTGCTATTTAAAAATAGTTCAATTCCCAGAAAAAGTGTTGGTATTAAAAAACTTGTTCATGATAATAAGATTAATGAGCACGTGATATTTTAAGGAACAAAAAACCGGAGAAAAGAGGTGGGATATTTTTATATATATATTTCCTATGTCATAGACCCGACTCTAAAATTTGAGATTAATATTACCCTCAGAGTTTCACACGACGGGAGCTGGCGACCCCCGAGGTACCCGAGCCACTCAACACATTCTTCAATCGCATTAAACTTTTCCAAAGTAACATTTCAATTAATAATTATATTTAGATAGTATAAACAATTACACATTTTTGTTACATTATAATTACACATAATGTTTCCAATTCTGTTTTTTCTAACTTTTTGTAAAGCATACTGCCTAGAAAAGGTAAAAAAAGAACAAAAAATGCAGAAAACACATAAAACAAAATATTCATATTTATTGTATCACTAGTCGAAATAAAACATTTTAAAACAATATTAAAACATATAATAATAGAATTTAATAATGTAAGTTAGAAACTAAGACATTGAAACAAAATAAACAATAACACTAAAACTCAGGTAAAAATGGTCATACTATGGCCATTGAAATCTGTGAGGTCGTCACTGGTCGGCCATTGAAAGCTTGACGGCCGCGAGTGGCCGACCACTGGGGTTCAATGACCATGAATGTTCGCGTCCACCTAGACTACAGTAGGACTAGCTCTAGTAGGACATGTAATGACTTCGTCCAACAGGCGCCGGACATCATATAGCCTAAGGCTACTCACGGACACTTGAACTCAAATTTCCACCGTTTTTAAACAAGTTTTTTTAACTCGACAAAATATGTCGCCATATTTTGATGCGTTTATTCATCATCATCATTAGAAGCGATGTTTTATTTAAAACATTTAATTCAAGGATCTATTTTTTTCCACTCAAATTTGTGAATATTAGGATTGATTCAGCGTAACTGCTTCTTACTGCGATAAATCTGTATTTCATTCATGTACATGAGGCATTTAAATTATTTTCTGTTCATCTAGCCAACTATTGCTACCAGTCTCCCTCACACATTCTTTTATAATTTTTTTTTAAATTCAGGACACTGATTACTTTTCGAACGCAATCCTACTATCAAGTGAAGAATGGCTTCAAACAATTTTCAGACAATTATCAGTCAGTGGCTGAGGTCATTGAGGCCCAAACCTCAATAATTTGGTACCTTTAAGCTCCAAACGGCCATTGTAGGTCATCAGTGGCCACGACTATTTACACTCAATGACCATGGCCACTAGTTTTTTCAATGGCAATTTTTACCTGAGAATACTCACACATGAAACATTTGTTTTCCCAACAGTTAAACCCTCATTTAGAAAACTTATTGAGGTGTTTCTAGCCAACCTAATTAGCGAGGGATATTCGCATGAGAGGATGGATAAGAAGAATACGAATAAGGGGACATTTTTCCCTGTAGTACAACTTCACACTGAGAAACAACACAACCATTTTAAATGGTTTACTCAGATGTTACATTCATTCACATAAAAATATTAGAGAAATTACGTATAACATGGGACCATTACGATGAATTATTTCAACTCGTCAAAGTGTATGATCGGGTAAAGTAGAGACATTTAGTAAAATACAACACTTGCGTTTGTATATGTTGAATTATACTGCATGTAAAAAAATGCTTTTTTCTTCTTTTTTTCGAGTAGTTCTAAGTATGTTTGCACATTTGTATAGAATTAAAGTAGAGGGTGAATTTTAAAGATAGCTAAAAAATGGTCGATAAAATCAAGGAAATACATGTTATAGGAATTACGACTGCTTTTAATATTATTATTCATTAATAATAATTTTAATCTATTAACGTTAATAAGAAATTGATTTATGTTATTAAGAACACGAGAGATGTACTCTGTAATACTCATTATCATAAATGAAAATAAGCTCCATATTATGATGCAAAGACAAGTTATTTTTCCAAATGTAAAATGGGGTCCGAAGTTTCTTAAAATAATTGGAAAAAAAATGGAACCATAAAACTTATGTGAAATGAAGATGGGAACATTGGTAAAAACTTATCTTGGCAATCCGGGTAACTCAGTGTCTGTGTGTCCGGACAAATCTTTTATTTTCATGTAGGAGCCTTTTGGAGGAGGATGCGCGGAATGCGCCACACGCACGTTATGTAGAATACGGGATTTGAAGGGTTTGCAAAATAATAAACGCCGCCACGTCTTACGGACAACCAACACCAATGACGACGATCTTGGAAGCCTATGAATAGGTTACATGTTTAAATACTCTAAAATTGAGATTTCAAATTCTCCACGTTGCCCCGTATATCATCTTAAAACACTGTATTACAACGGTGAATAAATCACAATTTACTGACAAAATACATGGTTAGAAATTGGAAACATTTTTTAAATCTTAGGTGATGATTAGAGATAAAGTGGCATCACTTTACATTAATCGGCACCATTTGAATAACACTACAAATCAGAAAAAAGGAGACAACTAACGTTACCTCCGGCGCAAGGGACTGAGCCTTGCAAGAGTAGAGTAGCGTAGCCGACCTAGAGTTCTACAAGTACTCACAAAGAGTCCTGCGAGTGCATACAGGACTTAAAACAACCTGTTGGCGCGCTGGTATCGATATGAGTTTTCGAGTTGTGGGTTCAACTCCCACATAAGGCTTGATTGTCACCGGGTACTTCATCCAATTCGTAAAGTTAAAAAAATTATTTTAATTATATCTAGCAAAAGTTATATTATTTGATCTTACTTCTAAATACACCTATATGCCTTTATGCAATAGAACACAATATTTCCTTAATTGTTTTTTTAAGTAAATACGTGAATTGAATAAATAAAATTTGACGTGTACGGTTTTACATTTTACATTCTTAACATAGTTTAAACATCGTATTAGTTTCGTACAGTTTTAACATAAAGTCAAGAGATAATGAAAAAAAAATTATTTAAAATCAACACTTGATTTTTTTCACTAATTACATATTAAAGAGTAGAACGCTGTATACAATGAATTTTCTTCAGAAATTAAAAAAGAATACTCTGAAATCAGATAAAATATGAGTATACGCACAAAAGTAATGTATTTTCATTTTGCTAAATATTACTTTGAGTGGTATACTTGGTAACAAGTATCATGAACGTATTTTGTCATATCTAAAAAATATTCATTAAACGTGTCGTGGTATCGGAAACTGCCAGTGCGTATATGATACAATTTTTATTTTAACATTATCTAAGCAATTATCTTATACATAACTCTTGTTTCTTTGATCATATTCACATACAAAAATACACAGTGAAATAATTAATAATTGAATTAGGTTATATTTATTAAGATATGTTAAAGGTTATAAATCCAGGAAAGCTTCCAGGAATGTTTGTTTAATACTAACGTACTAATAAAAAAAGGATGTTGAGTTGAGGGATGTTGGGTATTTTATAGAGAAAAATATTAACTTACTAATATATTATCTCGAGAAAAAAATTGTAAAGTCATTTAAAGAAAGAAAATATACAAAAAAAGTACAGAAATATATGAAATTTTGAATGATAATTTACATCAATAGGTAAAAGAAACTAGAATGCATGCATTTTTTTAAATTAGTTTACCCTATAAGCTCTTGATTCAGTTTTCTACTCGTTAAAATACAATAGGAATATTAATATAATCCCCTCCATCGTTTCATATATGATAAAAAAATTCTGCAATGATTTTCATCTATATATCCCTATCTTAATTCTGTTTATTTTACTAACGATCCCTTTGCAAAGTATCTGACACAAAAATAATGTACTTCAGTACTGGAATTTTGATTCAATACTACGATTATAATTTGAGCCAAACTCACTGATAATCATTCCAGCGTACGTAGTAGAGTGAAGTATAGTTGGCTGAAGATTTGTGGGACACTAGTTCTTAGTGTAAATGTTCTAATCCGATAAAAACAATTAAGCAAAAACACAAAAATCTAAAAAATAGAAGCAAATGTATTTACTGCTATAAGAACGTTACCGTGACAAAGTTTTAATTAACTAAGGAGCTTAACTCAACATAAAAACCAGAATACATTTCAAACATATACTCTCACCTTCACAAGACCAGATAAGTATCTTCTGCACTACTGAAGGCAAGAAACTCCTCTTCTAATCTGTTAAGGCATAAATAAAATTAATTTTCTTAGTCTCGCCAACCATGTATTTATTGTTAAAAATAACTTTCGACTGCATAGAAGTCATCTTCAGTAGTCGTCCTCCGGAGGAAGATGACTGCTATGCAGTCACATGTTAACTTTAACGATAAATACATGGTTGGCGAGACTAAGAAAACTAATTTCATTGTAAGTTACGTCAACAAACCTCTCCAACACCATCTATTCTGGTAAGGAATGTTGCAAAACCGTTTTCGTGTACGGACAAGCTACTTAAATAGTCTGCAGTGTCATTTAGGTTTCAAGATTTTCCTACATAATACATGCTGATGAAACTTTCTGTTAATCTGAGAGTGGTTCTTCCTTCACGTGAGAAAAATGCTCTCTTTTTTGTCTGTGCTTTCATTGCATTTGAACACCAACTCCTCACCACAAGAGGGAAAGTAACGGTGATTGCAACTATCTCCGAGTCCCATTAGCATGGGGAAACTTCAAGATGTACATGTTGTTAAAAAATGCATTCCATGTTTCCCAGGCACAAAGTAGGTGTTTTCTGGTGGCGACGGAATAGAGCAACTGCCCAGGATAGAACATCCTCGTTGATTAAACCTTATTCCGATGACTCCAAACTATAAATTTTTTAATGCATATATTTCTTTCGAGTACCCCAGATCTCGGGTATTCTGGGTTTAGGCTTGGGTAGAAATGATGTACACTTTTAGGTGTAAAACGGGTGATGTGGAGGTTAACACCCCTGCTATCAAAGTAGAAGTCCCGGGTTCTATTCCCGGTATGTCACCACTATCTCCTGAGCGAAAGTTACCACAAAACTCGTAAATGTCATAATGTTCTATACATGTGTAACAGTTACACAAATGAAAAGGAACGGTTTCATTAATGATAAGGTACGGGGATAACTAAAAAATCAGTAAGTTTGTCTCTGTGTCTTTGTCCTCGGTGTTTCTAACGGTCAACAATCTAACATCGAAGCCGTGAAGGATCTTGGTTTTATAAATTAGGCGTCTAACGTTCGACAATGCGGTGGTATTGTTCTCTGGACAGTTCACACTACACGTAACGACGCAAGAATACTTTTTAGAAAATATTGTTTTAGAAAATAGATACCTGTTATTTTCTCTTCAAATAGTAGTAGTCACACTTAGTCTTGTTAACATCATTTCTTGTCGCTTGCCGTGAGTCAACTGCACCAAGAACTTTGAAAGTCTATATTGCTTCGATACATTTTGAAGGAATAAAATAATTGCAAGAAATGAATTGTAAATCAGAAAAGATGTTGAACTCTTATTACATAACATGAATACATTTTCTTTGTATCTGCACTTGACTTTTAGATTAAGTCACATATTGGGTCATTAATTTTCCTACTTAGCTATTTCCAATCAAATCAATACAATATATAGAATGTTTCAATTAATTTTGATAATTATGTAATTGTTCTCATTCTTTTATTTATTTGTTCAAAAAACACAAGACGTATTTTATAGTATACAAGTAGTAAATCACTGGAGTAGAAAGTTGTAATACTTCATAAAAAAATTGATGTTTTTTTACCATTTTATAATCGACCTCATTTGAACAAAAGAAACATGTTTGAATTCATTTTTTATTCCATGCTAAAATAAAAATGTATAATTGAAAACATTTAGTAAAGAAAAAAATTGGAATATCATAACATATATTTATGTTGGTTGTAAACCACACATTTTCATTCATTCATTACATATTTGATAAGCAACAGAAAAGTGTAATAAAATATTAAAATTAAGCGATATTAATATGAAGAATATTTATACGAGAACAAATATTTAAAGGGTGAATCATTTGTAAATTATCTAAAATCATTACTGAATCACATATCAGGTAACACATCTATTCATAGTTTTACATTCTACTTGTAAACGTTTATAATATTGAGTGTGGATATTTAGTTTTATATAAATACAGACAGGTATTCAAGCTTAGAGCTACTCAGAACAGTGCAAAATGAATTTGTTCGAGAACACCCGCACGTTGTAGTAAATAAGTGGTTCCTCAAATAAAAGGAAGTCAACTTTCAAGAGCGTGTTTTCTCAAATAAAAGATTCCATTGTAAATTAATGTATTACTTCTAGAATGTCTTAACTTGAATTCAAAATTCCCTGTTTTATTAAAAATTTTAATGAAGAACAACAGGGTGCGTTTTCCAGTATGGCATGCAGAAAAAAGTTATATTATGTCAAAATTTATGTAATTCATAAATTGTTCTCGAAATTGAGAAAAAATGTTATCACGATTTAATAAAGTGAGGAAGTGACTTGAGTACTTTTCCTTTCTTCTATGCATTTTTATCCGTCTCCTTCCTGAGTACATCCAATTACATTCCATTTTAATTTACAGCTTATAAATGTTTTATACGAGATTTAAGATGTATCAATTACAGTTCTGCAAGAACGTAAGTATATTTTTATTAAGTTATTTACGTACGTTTTTATGACATATTTAAACGTTGTTAGTGAACCTATTGGATAACAACAACAATAATATTTTTTAATCTGCAAGAGAGCAATGCTCGGTGGCAGATAAAATAATCATTAAAGGACATAATCAGAAAAGGAATGGGGTAAAGTGACCACTCTAAGGAAACCTATCTTCAGTAAACACATTAAGGGAATTTAAATTTCAAAGAGTATTTAATATTTAGAAAATTTAGAGTAGAATAAATAGTCATTAATAAATCAATAATATCTTGAAAAATATTTTTGAAATTTTTGTTTTTCCCAACTCTTGCAAAATAGCCGCAGCAAAGTACGGGGTAAAGTGGTCAGGAAATCTTGAAATGATACACATTTATATACCTCACTCAAACTATGTTTTTGGCACAAATCATTATAAATTACTTTATAATGCATTATAAATTACAATATTAATGTGGCATATGCAATATATACGAAGTAATGTTCTTTCTTGTCAAAAAGTAGCTCATTTTCTTAGAAACTCAAATTATATAATTATTCTTGAAGATAAAATATACTTCACTAATATGTTTAAAAAAATGTTTAGATGGTGTCCCAATGTGTTGATGGGGTCCAAACCTTCAGTATCGTAAACCTAGTTATTAAGAAAATTCTCTGCCTTCATATTAGAGTAGCACGCCCATCTTGCTCAGTTATTGTGTTTTCTTTCCTTTCGTTTTATCTCAAATCTAAATTGCATGGAACAAGACATCTTAAATGATAGTGAGAAAGATATGAAATTTTAAAAGTCTTTTATAAATTTATAAATGTATTTAACTTTACTAGAATTTAAAATTTTAAAATAAATCTGGTTACAAATAATACTTTTGATTTTGTAAATACAGAGAATTCAACAAAAATTCTAAGCCTAAAGTTCATATATAAAAATAATGTTTAAATGAGCAAATAATTCAATTTAAGAAGCGGTTGGAGGCTCTGACAACTTTGCCCCGTTACCTGCCTACTTCGCTCCATCATGATCCTGCCCACTTTACCCCGTTGGACGCCATTTCACAAAATCACAACTACCTTCAACGTCGAACACACTATTTCAGCATATGCTATATCAGTTTGAAGGTAATTATGCTGAGTTCTCAGCAATGCCACAACACAAATTGGATCAGTAATGAAAAACAAAATAAAGAGAAAATAACTGAACACCTATCTTACATCAGTACTAGAGAAATTAGAAAAAGTGTGAAAACTTGAGAAATCTTATTAAATGATCGCGCACACATTGTCAGAACGCTAATGGCTTCTCTAGGAGTTAGTTCACAGCTTCGTCACCAAATTAGAGAAGTTTCCAGTGAGTACAAGCCAATGGCCACTTTACCCCAGTCTCCTCTACATGATAACATAAAAACATAATTAACATAAACAAAATATGGAGATCACAAAACAATATTTCGACACTTAATCGTCTAAAACAAATACTCTTATACATACACGAACACAATTACACATACATTCATACACAATTACACTGAATACTACATACTTTCAAACATTTATATATATAAATACTCATTTTATTACTCCCTCTACAACCTGAAGGTAGATCTACAATCTAATGAAGGAAAAGGAAAGAAAAACAGGGGAGCTTTGGACAATTTGACCCTTCACTACACTTCACTGCGCTTCTCTGTGATAGTTTTCTCCATCCTCCGTCATCTCTTATCTCACTACACTGCACTCCTCTTCACATATATTTCGGTGTAAAAACGTATTAATTAGACGATTTGGGAAACATTTTAATCGTTATTGGCAATATTGAAAGTGTCTTTTCATTGAATCCAATTTTTACTGATAATATTCACATCCCATTGAATTTTTCATAGGTTTATACTAGTAGCAGAGATAATGAAAACTATATTGCGTGAAACAGTAGTTTATATTAAATACTTAGACTTTTTGATATATTTTTGTAAAGTATTATAAAACTAAAATCGCATTCCATTCTACAATTCTGGATTTGGAATCATTGTAACACTTTTTAGATGCGTTTTATTTTGTTTTTCCGGATTTCCTAAAAAATCAGCCCATTACATGTGCGGAACCTTTATCTTTTACTCTACTATGCGTCTAAGCACATATAATAAGTCTTCCAAACCATACTACCATACTCTTACAACAAAAGTCTTCATTAGCTGGTCCACAAGCTAATGAAATATTATAAATTCATTCACACCATTTGATAACATTTATTTGAAGAACGTGGAACTGAGAGACAATAATCAATGATAAACATTAATGAAAATCGTTTATTGGTGATAAAACGGTAATTAGCACTGCACACTATTTGTGGTGCAATACATGCTAACATAATGTTGTAATACCTCATAAGTATTTGAAAAAGGAGAAATATAGTGATCATTTAGTAGTTTTTCATGAAAGTTGAAAGAGAGAGTAAAGGTTAAAATTTATATGTCCAGTATAATTATTTATTGCATTTTGTATTACATATGGTAATCACTTGTTGCATAATATTACATATTGCAAACACTTAACCTTCCACCATAAATGTTTTATATTCTTCAGTAAAAAGAGAGAATATTTTAATATATTCTCATATTAGATTTAATTATTATCATATGTAAGCTAAATATCAAGAGAGCTTTAATCGAAATACAACTCTCAACACAAAGTCAAGAAAAGATCACTATTCCAAAAACAAATTACCAAAGGGGGTTTTAATTATGAATTACAATTTCAATTACAAAATTTGTTATGATTCATAAAGTACAATCTACAAATGATAGATTGCACTCGTTTTCAAACACCTCACAACAACGAGTGCTAAACGCAATCGTGTCGTTCTTTCTCTAGAGAAAGAAGTGTTTATTATAAACCGTGTTTTAGATAGTGGTGAAAGTGTTAAAAAACTTGCAGATGAATTCAATGTGGGTGAACAGACCGTGCGTTACTTAATCAAACGGAAAATTACATTTTCAAGTTTATATCTTCTGCAGAATCCACTTCTGAGCTATCAGCTGCGAGAAAAACTATGAAAAATCATCATTAACTGATATGGAATCTGCTCTTTGTGAATGGTTCAAACAGAAGCGTACTGAAGACATCCGATTTATGGGCCAAAGGTTTGTGAAATAACAAAATTATTTCATGAAAATTTGAAAATTCAAGAAACATTTCATGCTTTACAAGGCTGGTTATTTAGGTTCAAAGTCGACACAGTATAAGACAGCTAGGCATCCAAGGCGAATCACTGAGTGGGGACTTGACTGCTGCAAAGTTGTTCAATGAGGAATTCAATTCATTCAACATTGGACCTGTCCCGACCTTGTGTCCAACCAGATGAGTCAGGTCTATTGTGGAAAATGCTACCCTCGAAATCACCGAATAATTGACTAAATAGAAAGTGTCTCGATTAACCGTGGTTTTCATTTATCCGTGCGTCTCCTCCCCTCCATTACCCCGGATAATAGAGTTTCTACTGTACTCGTGTTTAACTGTTTTTCGACACTGGAAGTAGATTTCCCAGTGCCAACGTAGAATAATGTAGGTATGCACACTAATTAAGCACGCAGATATTTTGACATCATTTTCATTCCACCTTACTCATGATACACGATATTTTATCACATGGAAACCTGTAAGAGTTAAATCATCCATCACAGTGAACGTAACCCAACCCCCAAAAATGTGTTCTCAATAACATGATTTAACATGATTTTCTCTGTGATTTGACGCCAATCGATCTTTCCGATAATATTTACTGACGGAATTCGCCGTTCGATACTGGACGGAAAGGACGTGTTAAAGGAGTCACGTAGATGAGGCTTTGTATCGCATCGAGGAACAGTTTGTGTTCTTTTCTCGATTAGCGTGGAGTCGACCCTCGGCTGGAGTCAGCGACATCCGGGACACCCATTCCAGGACATGCGGAGGAACAACAGAAATAGCGTCCAGGGGCGGACGGGGCCATCATCTGTAAATAGACTTACGATTCAATAAAACCTTGCTTGGAGGAATGCGAACGCTCCCTTCTTGATCCATGACGCACAACGATAGTACACGCGCGATTGCAAAGGAGTTGCTTCAAAGCAGCGAGGCTGCATCAAGGCCAACAGTCTCTCCAGAAGGAAGTAACCCTACCACGTCACCGCATATTCAAATATATATAT